>PVKA01038873.1:0-19905 GCA_004027165.1 Ctenomys sociabilis
ATGTGCCACCACGCCTGGCTTCTCTTCCAGGGACTTTTATAGAAGAAAGCCATGTGGTGAGGCTGGTCCAAGATGGTGGAGAACATGGGAACTCCATTAGGGAGGCATGAGATGGGACAAAATTATGGTCAACCAATGAGATCACAAGCACTACTGCTCAGGTAAACTTGATTAAATCCAATACCAAATGGGGAAGTGAGTCACATAGCAAGCAGGCATAAATATGGGACAGTCTCTGCCTGTTGGGGGTTGGGGTAATGACTCCTTTGGGCTCTTTCAAGGTGATTGCTACCTATTTAGAATATCAATCCCTGATGCCCATCCCTAAGGAAGTATGTAGCTGTGTTTCCTCTTTTGTCCTGGTCTTGAGATCTGGCCCATTTAGGAGTATCTGTCTCTTCCCAATTGCAAAGTCACCTCATCTTCCATCTTGTCTCCTTGAGGGCCTGGCCCTGTCTGATGTCTATAATGTCTATCTAATTCAGCTGCCTACAACACTGTATTTATTAATTTACTTTTTGGGGAGAACCAGGGATTGAACTCAGGCCCTTGTGCTTGCCAGGGAAGCACTTATTCCACTGAGCCATCTCCCTGGCCCCTATTAATTTTCAAAAAGACTTTATAATAGTCCCCTTATGCACTTTTGCTTTGGATTTTGGGTGGGAGTTGTTTTTTATGGTGCTGAGGATTGAACCCAGGGCCTTTACATTGAACTATGTCTCTGGCCCTTACTAAGGTTTTCTTTCTTTCTTTTTCACAGTGCCAGGGATTGAACTCAAGACCTTGCACTTGCCAGGCAAGAGTTTATTCTACTGAGCTATCTCCCCAGCCCAAGACATGACTTTTCTACGTCACCAAATTGCTGAGGCTGTGTTCCAACTAGAAATTCTGCCTTAGCTTCCCAGAATTCTAGGATTATAAACATGCACCATTGGCTTTCATAGTACTCTTTATTTTTATGTATTATTATTATTTTAATATATTTAGTATGGGGTCTATCAAACAGATCAGATTCATAGTGATCCTTCCTGTTTTTCAGCCTCCCAAGTGCTGGGTTTACAGGTGTGCACCACTACACCCAGTCTCAATCAATGTCTCAGTACAGCTTGGAGACAGGCCAGTACTGCAGGCCTGGGATCAAACTCCAAGCCCCTGCATCTGTCTAAGCAGGCACTTTAATCAACTAAGTTACCTGGCTGGCCTCACAGTATTCTTTGTAACAATTTTCTTCTTTTAAATTAGTCAGTTTTTTTTTTTTTTTTTAAAGTCAGTAATTTGGGCTCTAGAGAAAGACTTTGTGACCCATCAGGTTTCTCAATTTTGTTGGGGAGATATGGCAATTTTATGGTTTTTTAATTCATTTTCTTTGTTCAAAAGATATTCTGTTTTCACTTCTATTTTTCATATATTTCACTGAAATTTAAAGACTTCTAAGAAGTGAAAATTAGCTTCTAATGAAGAAAAAAAAATTATGGGGCCTGGGAGATAGCTCAGTAGAATAAACGCTTGCCTGGCAAGTGCAGGGTCCTGAGTTCAATACCCAGTACTGCTAAGCAAAGTTCTTCTTCTTCTTCCTCTTCTTCTTCTTTTTGTTTTTTGGTGGAACCGGGTATTGAACTCAGCCCCTTGTGCTTGCCAGGTAAGCACTTATTCTACTGAGCTATCTCTCTGGCCCCTGAAATTCTAAAAATACATGTATTACTACTTTTCAGTACCTGTTATGTGAGAAACCCATGACATAATTTACCTAGTCTTTATTCCAGCAAGTGAACTCTAACATTAAATAGGAAGAAAAATTGATAAGCAAATCTTTAATTCTTCTCCACTCCTATCTTGTTCCTATGAGGCTTGCCACTATTTAGTGGGAAGAACAATGCACAGCACCACCACTTTTTGTCTTCTTTTTTGGCCTTCAATTTTTTTTTCTTCATTCCACTGAGCCATCTCCCCATTTCCCACCATTTTATTTATTTATTTATGGAACTGGGGATTGAACTCAGGCCCTTGTGCTTGCCAAGCAAGTGCTTATTTTACTGAGCTATCTTCCCAGCCCCTCCCCACCATTTTTATTTTTATGTACCATTTTTTTTAATTCTCTATTTTCATAGCTCTTGTATGATAGAAAATAGTTACAGAATTCTGATTTTTATTGTTGAATTCTTTTATGATTTTTAGGATTTTTTCCGGGCACATATTGTACTAACTATCCCAAGGCAACACTGAAATCCTGTGCTGCTCTTTCAAAAACATTTATTAAATCATTCTGTGGTCTCTTCCAGCCACCTCAAATACTTAGCTCAACGATGACTATAGCAACTTTCTCAAACTAATTCCATGAATAAATTATTGTCATTGTTAATGTTATTGTTAAATTATTATTGAGATTTTCTTTTTCTTTTTTTTTTTTTTTTTTGCGGAACTGGGGCTTGAACTCAGGCCCTTGCACTTGCCAGGGAAGCACTTATTCCACTGAGCCATCTCCCGACCTTTGGAATTTTCCATATCAAAAATAGTACTAATTGCAGGAAATACAGAATGGCAATGCCTAACAACACTCACAGTAAATTTCAAACCACTACAAGATCAGAGGGAAAAATCTTCCCACAGAAGTTTTTTTTTTTTTTTTTTTTCAGAACCAGGGATTGAACCCAGGCCCTTGCTCTATGCCAGGGAAGCACTTCTTCCACTGAGCTATCTCCCCGGTCCCACAGAATTTTTTTATTTTCTTTTTTTTCTGGCTCAGGCTGCCTTAAGGGCGGGCCTAGAGTGGTACATGGAGCAGGGCATTGATTCATGGTCCCCTGCGACTGAGTTTGCCCAAGCAGGGGCTTTAAACAACACAGCTATCAAAAAGACCAACAACAACAACAAAAAAAAAAAACAACAACAACAAAAAAAGCCGGGTGTGGTGGCGCATGCCTGTAATTCTAGCACTCTGGAGGCTGAGGCAGGAGGATTGCTGAGAGTTCGAGCCCAGCCTGGGCTACAAAGTGAGTTTAAGGCCAGCCTGAACTGCATAGTGAGACCCTGTCTCAAAAAGACCAAAAAAGAAAAAAAGAAAAAAAAAAAAACAAAACCAATAAACGACAGAGCTAACCTGCAAGCCCCCACTTCCCACAGATTAAAATTAAGAGTTTAGAAGGGGCGGCCAAATAGCTCACCATATTAAAGCGCCTGTTTAGGCAGATGCAACCGCTGGAGTTCCATCCCCGGCCCTGCCTTGCTGGCCCCGCCCGCGGGGTGCGCTGAGACATATTGAGACTTTGTGCGGCTGGCTAAGGCCTATAATTCCAGCTCTTGGGAGGCTGAACACAAGCAGATAACTATGAGTCCAATATATGCGGTGAGACCTTGTAGACCCTGTAGTCAAATACAGAAAAGAGAACAAAAGAAAAGAAAAGAAAAGAAAAGAAAAGAAAAGAAAAGAAAAGAGAAGAGAAGAAAAGAGAAGAAAAGAGAAAGAAAAGAAAAGAAAAGAAAAGAAAAGAAAAGAAAAGAAAAGAAAAGAAAAGAAAAGAAAAGAAAAGAGCTAAGGGGGGGGCAGCAGGCCAAAAGTCTGAAACAAGGCTGAGAGATGGCTCAGTGGAGTACTTCCCTAGCGAGCGCAAGGGCCTGAGTTCAATCCCCAGTTTCACCAAATAAATAAATAAATAAATAAGACCTCCCTCGCCAAAAAAAAAAAAAAGACTGAGGACATAGCTGAAAGGCATAGTACCTGCCTGGCAAGAGTTAGTTAGAAGAGGAGGAGCAGGGGGGAGGAGGGGAAGGAGGAAGAGGAGGAGGAGGAGGAAGAAGAGCAGGAAGAAGAGGAGGAAGCCCCAGATTCCTGGGCTTGCCAGGCACTGAAACCAGGCGTGGTGGCACGTGCTATAGTCTCAGTCCTGGGAGGCTGAGACGGGAGGGTTAGTACTAGTCTGATGAAACCTTATATACCAAATAAATTATATCTTATATCACTGAGTACCTATGGTTTTCAAACTATGGTGAAGTTGAAGTTGAACCATAGTTCATAAGTGGAACCATAGCTGAGGGAGCAGAGCTGGGAGTATAGCTTCATGTAAAAGCACTTTTCTAGCATATGTGCTGGGCAGGGCCCTGGGTTTATTCCCCAACACTACAACGTAAGTAAATAAGTAAGTGAATAAATAAATAAATAAATAAATAATCATTGGTATAAAGGCGCTTATTCATTTATATTTCACTATTTTAAAAAAGTGATCTTCATTATTCTTAGCATAAATTTGGTTCCTGTTATCAAATTTCAAGATGTACCATGACATTTCACCTTATTGCCTCTCATTATCAGACTTTATTTTTTTGTAGTACCAGGGATTGAACGCAGGACCCTGAGCTTGCCAGGCAAGTGTTTATTATTCTACTGAGTTATCTCCCCAGCTCCAATGGTTTGTTACTTTTTTTTTTTTTTTTGCTTAGACTTTAGAAGATGGTGTATGTAACATGTTGGATTTCAAAAAAAATATTAGCATGTAGAACTAGTATTGTCAAACTAATTATAGAACAGATAAACCCAGAATAGCCGTTATTGAAGACAAACAGCCCCAGGGTACCTTCCTAGATTCTAGGACTTCAAGAAAACAGCCCAGAATCCTCTGTTATGCCAGAATACACATGGGTTTTGAGTTCCCTATAATTGGGTTTAAATCCCAGCTCTCTTTCTTATAAACTGTGGAATGGTGGGAGAATTATTAATCTTTTTCTGAGTTTTAGTTATACATGTGTAAGATGGTTTAAGGATAGCAACATTGCTGTCTGGATGTTGTATGGGTAGGGTGCTCATAAATGGCAATGTTCTTCCTTTAGTTTAAGATTAAACATTAATCAACTCATCCCACAGTTTACAAACTGACAGAATAGCTGCCTCCAGTTTTGGTGCCAAATTTCAGGTATATACATTTTGAATTTGGCTCAGGTGGTTTGTTATCCCTTGAGTATTTAGTGTCAAGTTTCTTCTTGTCCCAGGAGCCTTTATTATGACTTACAATCCTCTTTATTATATCTTAGTTAACACAAGATAAACACCCATGTATCAGTGGTTTATTATGAAAACCCACAATACACAGAGACTGTTCCATGCTTTTGCTTTTCTTTTCTAGATGAAGAAAACAAAATTGAATAAGCATTGTATTGTAAGTTTCAAACAGGACTGATTAAACTGTCCCTTCATATTGCCTTTGACCAGGCAGGTCATTACTATCTTTACCTTGGAGACCATTTTTAAATCAACTTTCATTATATTTCAAAACTTACCAGCAAATATAATTGTTTTTTTCTGTCTTTATGAGACAGGGTCTCACTATGCAGTTCAGGCTGGCCTTGAGCTCTCTTTGTAGCCCATGCTGGTCTTGAACTTACAATGACCCTCTTGCCTCAGCCACCTGAGTGCTGGGATTACAGGCCTGCACCACCACGCCTAGCTACGTTGTTGTTTTGGAGACAGCATCTTGCTCTGTAGTTCAGGCTGGCCTTCAAGTCATGGTGTAGCCAAGGCTTGCCTTAATGTCAAAACAATCCTCCTGCCTGAGCACTCCTGAGTGCTAAGATTACAGGTGTGCTCCATCATGCCTACCTACAATTGTTTATTTTACTGAAAACAAAAGAAACATACTTTTCCTGGTGGTACTGGGGATTGAATCTATGTCCCTGCATACTATGGGTGCTATGGAAGGGCTCTATCAAGGAGCTATCTATTCAGCCCCATTTTTCTTTAATAGCATTTGTTATATTGAATATTATTCTAATATCTCAGTCTTTAACTGTAAAGCAATGAGAATAGATGGAGAATATGAAGACATTGTATAAGTAAAAATGAGACTTTTTTTCAGAACCCAGGATTGAACTCAGGCCCTTGTGCTTGCCAGGGAAGCACTTATTCCATTGAGCCATCTCCCCAGCCCCCACACAGAGATTCTTAAGTCATATAGGATTCAATTCAATCTGCATGAGAAAAAAATGTAACTTTACATTAACCTCTACATGAAGTACAGCATTTCCTTCAACTTGTATTAACATAAGAGACAAGTTACAGTAATTTTAGCAATGTCTGTGGCTTCATTACCAAGAGAAATAACTGATATTCCTATATCATATTACAGTTCTCTGGTATCTCAAATTGTTACTTATCACTCTGTGATTTTGATAGTTATTAATCTGCCACTAGATCTTATTTATTAATTCATAAAGAAGCAGTCATAGTATTACTTCACAAATTTAGTTTTCATTATTATTATTATTATTTTTTTTTTTTTTTTTTTGGTCTTTTTGAGACAGGGTCTCACTATGCATTTCAGGCTGGCCTCGAGCTCACTTTGTAGCTCAGGCTGGTCTCAAACTCACAATCCTCCTGCCTCAACCTCCCGCTTGCTGGGATTACAGGCCTGCACCACCACGCCCGGCTCAGGTTGCTTTTTTTTTTAAATTTTTTTATTTTTGGTAGTACCAGGAATCGAACTCAGAGCCTTGCACTTGCCAGGCAAGCACTTATTCCACTGAGCTATCTCCCTGTCATTATTTTAGTAATACTTTATTGTAATTGCTTTTTAATCACATAATAAACCTTATACTTAGTCATTTTTTTAAAGAAATGGGTCCATAGCTTTATTAGATTATGTTAAAAGGTGTCCTTGATGTGCAAAAAAAAAAATAATAAAGTTTAAAAATACCAGCATAGTAGTCTATATAAAGCAAAATGCAAACACAAGTAAAATAATAGATAAGAGGCATACAAAGAGATATTTTGGTATAAAAGGGTAGGTATCCCTCGATTTTTAAAGCAAATTTAAAAACATACCATGTAGTACTTTAAAATGATAACTGTATTCTGATTGCAATAGAGCACAGGAACAGAAGAAAAAAGGTCTGAATCATAGCTCTGACACTAAACTTTTTTTTTTTTTTTTTTTTTTTTGTCTTTTTGAGACAGGGTCCCACTGTGCAGTTCAGGCTGGTCTTAAGCTCACTTTTTAGCTCAGAATGGTCTTGAACTCACAATTCTCCTGCTTCAACCTCCCGAGTGCTGGGATTACAGGCCTGCACCACCACGCCCGGCTCAAGTCTGATACTGAACAAGCAATTCATTTAGCCTCTGAGCTTATTTATCAGCTGGAAAGTGAAATAATGCCAGCCTCACAGGATCATTAAGAAAAGGTGACATATAACACTGACACAAGTATTCTGGCAATAGTAAAACATTACAGTGATAGCTAGGGGCTGGGGAGATGGCTCAGTGGAATAAGTGCTTCCCTGGCAAGTACAAGGGCCTGAGCTCAATCCTGTTCCACCAAAATAAATAAAGTAAAAATGAAATAAAATAAAGTGATAGCTAAAGGGCCAGGGAGATGGCTTAGTGGAATAAGTGCTTCCCTGGCAAGTGCAAGGACTTGAGTTCAATCCCTGGTTCCACTGGAAAAAGAGAGAGAGAGAGAGAAAGTGAGAGAGGGAGAGAGAGAGAGAGAGAGAGAGAGAGAAAGAGGGAGGAAATTAAATGTATATATGCCATTGACAGTGAATTGGTATCACAAAACTTTAAAAAATTTTGTCAGTACAGGTGTGCAGTAGGAGTTTATATTCCTTGTGAGAAACTGGTACTTGTACATGACACATTTTCCTTTGTCATCTCACAAATCTTGAAAACAGTTGTTACCCCTATTTTAGCAACCACAATATGATAGCCACAGATAAAACCAACTCTGATGATCTGTACATGCTTCATCTACCTGATGAAGACAGTAATATAACTAAGATAACTCTTCAATTGATCCTAAAGAATTGAAAAATGAGGATTCTTTACTTTCATGGCATGGTTAACTTTGATTTTTCATGTCCAGTGGTATATGTAATGATGGCCATATCCAAACCTATGAAATCCTCTAGGTTCATTTTTTAAAAATTAATAGGTTCATTTATTGTTTGTCAGAGATTTTGATAATCATTTGTTTTTTCCTTCTTTGCTTGTGTCTGTCCCTCTTTCCCTGAAACACAGAACTCCATACAAATGATACAGTGGGTGGCATTCTGCCAATCATAGCTAATAAATTAGCATCCTGGTTTATAATTTGATATGTTGGGATTTGCTTAGTGTGATTTAATTCTCCAGACCTTGACTGAACTAAAACCTCATTCCATAACTCTAGAAAGCTGAAGATAGACAGTTTACCAAAAATCTAAAATCCTACAAGCCTTTCTGGAGTGGTATTAGACATTGTATCTCAGAAATCTAAAACAAAACGCTTTTTTGGGAGAAACTTTTAAAAAATGTAGCAGATAGAAAAAAATGTAGTATACGGTAATAAACTAGAGTATTCTTTTTGTCGGCATTTAAAACATAGGCTATCCTTAAATCAGGAACAAGAATATCTATTTTATTTTTATTTACTTATTTTTTTTAAGTATGCCAAATTTTAGGTAAGAAAGGTATGCCTAATTTCAAATGTTCCTGAGATGCCACATTTTGTATTAAATGCATCACTGGTAGAGATTGCTTTCTTAAGAAGCAAAGGTTGTTATAAAATCAGCATTAAACAGTACTCCAGAGAGAACTAGCTTGTAAACAACTTTAATAACCATTCTAGATATTTGTAAAGTTTTACAGTTAAGTACGGAAAGCTCAATGTAGGTATTTGAAAGATGCTATTGAGTCTGATAAGCACTAGAGATGAGATTTTTAGATGTATCAACTTGGCATCTAACATTTCAGGATGTGAATTTGGAAGAATATACTTGGATATCACTTTGTACAACGTTCAATTCTAATCTTGGAGAGTTCTAGGTCAACTCCAGATGAACCTGTACCAGATAGATTGTATCAGGCCTATCTCTCCAAGCAAGAAGCGCAAAAACATCGGATTCCCTCTCTACTTTTTGAGGGCAAAATGGATTCTCAAGAGGGTCGGTACTAGCAAACAATCATCGTTTATGGGACGGGGAGGGGATCAAGGATCTAGACTTTGCCCTCATCACATTGAAAAGCCATAACCTTTTTCAGTTACAACTTAGAAACCTCAAAGAACCTACGTAAACTACTTTTCTGCGTTTCCCTGAGACAAGCCGTCTCCGGTGTCAGCTGCTCGCTGTGGAGGAGCCGGGTCGCGTCAGCAGCAGCGGTCGTCGCAAACTCGTGGCTAAGCCGGGCGGGATTCGGCCGGGGGTGGGGGGTGGGGCACGTGGTGGCGCGGCGAGAGGACAGGGATGAGGCTCTGACGCTGCAGCCTCTCGACTGATAAGGAACCCTGCGGTGGTCACATCAACTGCGGCCCCTTTCCCGGGACTTTGGACTCGATGTTCCGGGATGGATTTCAGTTTACTAAAAGGCCCCTTGGCCCCCAGCTCCTCAAACGCCGCCTCTCCTCAGTGATCCAACGTTCCTCAGAACGCAGCAACTGATGGAGCTCTGAAAACGAGAAACGGCTCCCTAAGTGGCTCGCTAGGTCCTTCTCTCCCCACAATGCACCGGGGCCAGCAGGAAGGCCGCTCCGACCCCTAATTTTCCCGCGAATTCAGTTCAAAGAGGCGGCCGGGCCCGCGATCGGCAGCGCGCACAGGCCAACCAAGCCGCGCCTCCGCGAGAAGCGCCTCCGCGTGACTGACGGGGGACTCTGCGGGCCAACGGGCTGGGTGGCCCGGCGGCGCGCGCTCCCGCTCGCCAATCAGAGCGCCGGGCGGGGAAGTGGGCGGAGCGAGGCCAGGGTAGGGTGAGCGGCCTCCGAAGCTGAGCGGGGCTCTGAGGAGACACTTTTTTTTTCCTCCCTCCTTCCCTCCTCTCCTCCTCCCTTTCCCTTCCCCTCTCCTCCCCTCTCTCCTTCCCCCCTCGGTCCGCTGGATCCTGCTGGGGCGAGCGGTTGGTGTTACAGGCGCTCACTCTCCGGGGCCGCCCGGCGGGTAGCTGGCGGGGGGAGGAGGCAGGAACCGCGATGGCGCCTCAGAAGCACGGCAGTGGGGGAGGGGGCGGCTCGGGGCCCAGCGCGGGGTCCGGGGGAGGCGGCTTCGGGGGTTCGGCGGCGGTGGCGGCGGCGACGGCTTCGGGCGGCAAATCCGGCGGCGGGGGCTGTGGCGGCGGCGGCGGCGGTTACTCGGCCTCCTCCTCCTCGTCCGCGGCGGGGGCCGCGGTGTTACCGGTGAAGAAGCCGAAAATGGAGCACGTCCAAGCTGACCACGAGCTCTTCCTCCAGGCCTTTGAGAGTGAGTATGTGGGAGGCCGGGAGGGCAGGAACCCCTGCTCCCGGCTTAGGGGGACGGGACGCCTCGCCGGGCCCCCGCTCCGCCCCGGCGCCCACCAGCTTGGGAGCGGGGAGACAGAGGGGACGTCCCCGCGCCGGCACTGCGGCGCCCGCAACCGCCCGAGGTCCGGGCCCTGGGGGCGCGAGGGACCGGAGAGGACCCGCGCTCCCCAAGCCCCGCCGGGAGGAGAGGGTCGGCGCCGGGCCGTGGTAGTGACGGGCGGCTTCCCGACGGGCTGCAGTTGATCCCGGGACGAGTTCTTGTTTTCTTTAGTGCCACTCATACTCTAGAACTGGCTCGGTTTTGGGAGCGGGTTTGGAGGGGCAAAACAGCCTGGGAAGGGATGAGCACGGCAAAGCCGACGTGATTGTCATTAGCCCGAAACGTGCCGCCGCGCTAACTTGGGTTGCGCGTGAGCAGGGCCCCATCGGAGGCTTTAAACCTTTCAAATCTGTTGTCCGCCCATTTTATGGATATGGAAACTGAGAGAGAGTGGTCACGAGTATCTTTTCTGGAGACGATCTCGGAATTCTTACTTCGTTGCGGAGCGTTTTCTGATAACGATTTCTGCTTCTAAAGGCTGTTTGGAGGGCGAAACAGACTTCCTGGGAAAGGGGAATAAGGTGTCTGGCTACAAACAAAAGAATTTATAAACATCGTGACTATAAATAATCTTAACTGATCTAAATGAATTTTGTACCCTGATTGTTCTCCTGTTTGCTGCGTGTGGATATTAAAATTTAGGTAGCCTTACAGATGAATGTCTTACTGAAACTTAAACTGTGCGCTACCACCGAATATCTATTTACATTATTACCGTGGCATATGCTAAAGACATGGTATCAGCTGTGCCTGGAAAGACATATTACATTGTTTAATACCCTTCCTTCATTCTCTCATTAGTACTTCATGAAATTCTAATTGGAATTTAATACAAGGAATTTGTTTTTATGGAAACGAATTGAACCTGCTTCAGAAAGATTTACATTATTTTTTTGCTTAATATATAGTACTTTCAAAAATCTACAAAAGCTTTAATTGCAAATATAATGGAGAACTGAAGGACAGTAACAATAAGCTTACTTGATTGTACCTCTTCTAAAATATCTCATCTTTTAGTTTAACGTGAAATTAAAGAGTAGGTGGAAACTTAAATTTCTTTCTAAATGTTATGAGAAAGTAAACCCTCCAAAAAGTTTTAATTATTTGCTTTCTGATCCATCCACCTGGAAGAAGGCATCTGTCAAAGCTAGCTCTGGTCATGAAGCATCTTGATTCTTCTCTAATACTGATCTTAGTTTTGGGAAGTGTAAATGTTTCAGTGTAATAAATACTGTTCGTTTAATTATCTTGATAGTGTTTAAATGTGATGCAAAAGAATAGTCATGATTGTACATGTGTAATTTTTTATCTTAAGTTCTTTGTGTTTTGGGACTCAGTTGTGCAAACGTACGTACTGGAGGCAGTATTAACATGTTGAAGTACTATTTACCTCGGGCAAAATATGTAATTTAAACTAGAGTTAGAAATATTCACTGAGAATTTTAATTACAGTTTACATACTAGGCACCTTTCAATATAACTGACTTTCCTATCTATATTAGGACATAAGGGAAATGGTTTTTATTCCAGTTTGGATGGTAATTACAACATTAAATGGCCAATTAAAAAGAAATTTTCACCTTGTTTGACATCAATAAATATAGTTCTTTGGTTGAATAATCTTCATTTCAACTACTTTTTTGGAAGAATGTGAGTAGTTCAAATGAATATGACTACAGCTCTCCAGTTTTGCAAAACAGTGGGTACCTTAGAAAGATTTACAAACAAGATTTCAGAGAGCCTTAAGTTTAAAGTTAATGTAGATGAATTTTATGAATCTATTTCATTGATTGAATGTCCTTGATCTTGTTCATACTAGTTTTCTTTTTTTGGCAGACTTGGGGATTGAACTGTACATACTAGTTTTCTTTATACATTTAGTACATGATTTCCTTAACAGAATCAATTTGTATTGGTTATGACATGGGCTAGACTGGTAGTTTTCTGACAAGTAATAAGTAAATTTAGATAATATTTGGATATTTTTTCCTGTTGCCTAGAACCAACACAGATCTATAGATTTCTTCGAACCCGAAATCTCATAGCAGTAAGTAGTCAATGAAATTCATCAATATTACTTAATTCTTATAACTTCATCTGTATTTAATGTTAACATTTACAAAACTTTTTTTTGCAGCCAATATTTTTGCACAGAACTCTTACGTATATGTCTCATCGAAACTCCAGAACAAACATCAAAAGGTACATTTTATGAATTTTATTTCAAGCTGATCAAACCATCTGAAAGTTTGTGTTAGTACTGTTTCTAATTAAAGGTTAACTGTGAGGCCCTAGGTGAAGTAGTGACTAATTGAATTGATTGGCAAATCTTTTTTGGGGAAGGGGTGTCCTCTTTTTTTTTTTTTTTTTACAGCAGTGGGATTGAACCCAGGGCCTCACACATACTAGGTAAACTCTCTAACACTAACATACTTCCCTAGCCTCCAAATTAATTTGGTAAGTTTTATGTTACTGGGGATTGAAACCAGGGCCTTTGGATTGAGTCATTTTTTTCGCCCTTTTATTTTTTTGAGACCAGGTCTTGTTAAATTGCCCAGGTAGCACTCAAACTTTCAGTCTTCCTGTCTCAGCCTCCTCTAATGCTGGGATTACAGGATTATATCTCATCAAAAGTAATTCTTTATAGTATCATTTTTGGTAAATCACACCTAATTTAATGGAAAGGAAGTGATTTTAACTCATTTCTGTGCCATTAATTATTTTCAGGTTAGTAGCATTCTAGAATCTAAATACTTAATAAAGAGCCCAAGGTAACCATATTTGTGCATGAAATTTAATAGACAATTTAAAACTTTTTTTTTTTTGGCAGAACCAGGAATTGAACTCAGACCCTTATGCTTGCCAGGGTAGCGCTTATTCCACTGAGCCATCTCCCCGGCCCCAAAAATACTTCTTATATCTAATAAAGGATTAGTTTCTTACTGAAGAAGAAATACTTTTCAAGTAAATAATATAAATTTTTTTTTAATTTATTTATATTTTAAGGTAAAGAGTGAAAAATAGAAGCAAAAACAGAGAAAAAATAACATGAACAGGGTAACATACAGTGATACATATGTTACAGATTTTCAAAACATGGATAGCTAATTTTATATATATATATATATATATTTATTTATTTATTTATTTTTTAATAATTAACACAGATCAGCAGTCCACAGAAGAAGCGGGTTACCCACAAAAGCTGTTGACTTGAGCCATTCACAGCTCATTATATTTAATATGACTTTAGTTTATATACCTCCATTTTTATACTTTTCTGCTGGATGGTTAAGACCCAGTTAAAGCAAGACCTATATAACAAAAAATGTAACTTTTTTTTTGAGACAGGGTTTCACTATGTAGTTCAGGCTGACCTTAAGCTCACTTTGTAGCTCAGACTGGTTTCAAACTCACAACAATCCTCCTGCCTCAGCCTCCTGAGTGCTGGGATTACAGACCTGCACCACCACGCCCAGCCAAAAAATGTAACTTTTGTATCAGATAAGGTCAGTCAGGTACCCTCAGGGTTTATCCTGTAACCCTGTAACTTTTGTATCAGATAAGGTCAGTCAGGTACTCTCATGGTTTATCCTGTAACCCTGTACCGCACTGTGTAGTTTCCTTGTCAGTGTCAGCCTTGTGGATGAGTCATGGCCGTTGCTTGACCAGTTTGCTCTCTGTGGAAGCCTGAGAGAAAGTTTCTTTCCATGTGACTCTCGCACACTGCACATCATGGATTGCATTCCTCTGTGGCCCCATAATCTCTTTGATCAGAAAATTCTGTGTCCTGAGTCTTCACTGACTTTGAAAGGATAGGGTCAAAATGTTGGCTAACCTTGCAGCCTTTCTTTTTCTCCAATTTTTGATCTGTAAATTTAGGTTGTTAACCCTCCAGAAAAGTTTATTATTACTCTACAACATATGCAGTTCAGTTTACCCACACTATTAGTCTAAATATCAGACATCATAGACATAACATGGAACATGTATTTTCCACCAAGAATTGAGATACTAAACTCTTAAGTCCATACAGAATATGAAAAAGAAAGAATATTTAAAAAAAAAAGGAATGAACACTTACATATATTTATATAGATATTTAGAAATCCATCCATATACAGCATAGTAGCATTGTAGCATGACTGTTTTGTGACTTTTTTTGGTCTTAGTTTTCATTTACTACCCTTTAAAAAAGGGCAGTATAGTAATAGCTGGTATGTCATGGTAAGAAGTACATATTTAGAAGACCAGAATGGCAGGCATTTGGAGTGTGTCCCTTCTATTACACTTTTGTTAAGTTCAATGCACTTGCTTGGTTCACAGGTGTCAGCATATATAGTCAGGGTGAGAATCCTACCACTTAACTGCTAGTTGCAAAAATCTGATGTTTCTCAGGATCATTGTCTTACCCATCTAGTATGTATAAGTGCATTCACTTATACACACTAGATGGGTAAGACAATGATCTTGCCTCTGTCATGTTTCTCAGCATTTCTCCTTGCCCTCTCCTCAATTTCCAATTCTCAAGTTCTCGCTTTCCTTTTAATTGTGTTATACGTTTCTTTTTTTTTTTTTTGTCTTTTTGAGACAGGGTCTCACTATGCAGTTCAGGCTGGCCTTAAGCTCACTTTGTAGCTCAGGCTGGTCTCGAACTCTTAATTGTGTTATACGTTTCTATTTGCAGTTCTTCTTTTGAGTTATACTAGGGAGATTATATGATATTTGCACATGTGGGTCTGGTTTATTTTGCTTATGTGTTCAAATGGCATCCACTTAAATATGAAGACTTTATCATTCTTTATAGCTGAGTAATACTCCATTGTATAAAAATACCACATCTTTTTCAACCATTTTTCATGTGACGGGCATCTTGGTTGTTTCCAAGATTTGATTATCACATATTGTGCTGCTATAAACATAGGTACACATATATCCCTATGATATGATTAAACTTTTTTTTTTTCCACTTTTTTTTGTTGTTGTTGTTGGAACTGGGGATTGAACTCAGACCCTTGCGCTTGCCAGGGAATTGCGTATTCTACTGAGCCATCTCCCCAGCCCCAACATTCTTACATAGACTACCTTAATCATCTGATCTTAAAATGGGTCTGGAGATGTATAGAGCTTATTTTTGCTATAGAACATTTAGTACTTTATCAAGTGTAATAATGGTATATGCATGTTTCTAGTATATTTATTGAGTATATCAAGTAAGTAAATTTAAAATCACGACTGAGATTTTGTATAATAAGCATTTGATGTTACAGTCTTAAAACCGTTAAGCTATTTCAGGATACAGTACTTTTGATCATAAACTCCTTAGAAGATGTCTACTTGCTGAGTAATCTCATTCCTATAGCAAAACATAGTTTAATAGATACATCAAGAGGTATTCTGGGGGCTGGGGAGATGCCTCAGTGGAATAAGCACTTTCCCTGACAGGTACAAGGGCCTGAGTTCAATCCCTGGTTCCGCAAAAAAAAAAAGTATTCTGAAGGATTGAGATGTTAAAATTCTTTGTTTTTCTAAAATGATCAAGAGAGATAGCATTAACTTTAATGGATAAAACTTGCTAAGAACTTAAAAAACTAGGAAAAGGGTGATAAATTAGGCACCAGAATTAAATTTGTTAATTCTTGTTTACTACTACATTTTGTTATGTGTGCCAAGGTACAGCAAAACTTTTCTGTAAAGGACCAGGTAGCAAGTAGTTTTTTTTGCAGAATTGGGGATTGAACTCAGGTCCTTGTGCTTGCACTTGCCAGGGAAGTGCTTATTCCACTTAGACATCTCCCGGCCCCTACTAAGTAGATTTTGTGGCCAGGAGGTAAAACAAGTAATCTACAAACAGGGAGAATGTCCACAAATTCCTGATGAAATTTAATGCACAACAATACAAAGAACAGTGTTTTGAAATACAAAACTACTACTGAGAAATGTAGAATTCTTTTATTGTTGTGGAATGGGGGAGAGGTCATATTTTACTTAATTGGAGTTTGAATTTGCGATTGGTATCATGAGATAAAACAGTAACTCATCTAGGGCTTCTCTTGCCTCTGCATGCCATATAAGTACTCTGGTCCTGAGCTTTAACTTCTTTAGACCTTTTAATGTTTTTATTTATTTATTTATTTATTTATTTATTTATTTATTTTGTCTTTTTGAGACAGGATCTCACTATGCAGTTCAGGCTGGCCTTCAGCTCACTTTGTAGCTCAGGTTGGTCTCGAACTCACAACAATCCTCCTGCCTCAGCCTCCCAAGTGCTGGGATTACAGGCCTGCGCTAATGTTTTTATTTTGAGACAGCAGTCTTTCTAAGTTGCCCAGGCTGGTCTAAAAGTTGGAATTTTTGCCTTTGGAGTAGCAAGAATGTAGCGCTTGTCCTGACTAAATTATATTTATTTATTTATTTATTTTTAAATTTTATTTATTTATTTATTTTGGTGGAACTGTGGATTGAACTCAAGCCCTTATGCTTGCCAGGGAAGTTCTTATTCTACTGAGCCATCTCCCTAGCCCCTAAAGTATTTTTAATATGCGTAGTTGTTTAAGTTGTTATCAAGGAGCCTGCCTCCTTTTAAATTTAAAAGTGATTCTGCTTAAAAAAATTAAGTTTAGAGTGGAGTATGGCAGCACATTGTAGCCCTTGTATCCTGGGAGGCTGAGGCAGGAGGTTCATAAGTTGTTCTTTTGGGGGGCGCGGGGGGAGGATCATAAGTTTTGGGCTCAGCCTGGGCAACTTAGTGAAACCCTGTCTCCAAATAAATTAAAAAGTTTGGGGATGTAGCCCAGTTCAAAAGTCCCGTTGTGGTTCAGTACAATATTCACTAAAAAAAGGATTCATCCATAAATGCTTTAAAATAATACATTTAAAAAACTGAATTCGAGCCAGGCGTGGTGGTGCAGGCCTGTAATTCTAGCACTCAGGAGGCTGAGGGGCCGAGGCAGGAGTATTATTGTGAATTTGAGACCAGCCTGAGCTACAAAGTGAGCTTAAGGCCAGCCTGAACTGCATAGTGAGACTCTGTCTTAAAACAAAACAAAGCTTGAATTCATTTTTATTCTCTTAGGTTATTAGATTTTATCTTCTTGTGGAATGTGTTGTGTCATTAGGTTTGGTAGTAAAAAGTGAAATATTCTTTAGGTTTTAAAATTTGTCTTTGGAGCCAGGTGTGGTGAACACCTATAATGCCAGCACTCTGGTAGGCTGAGGCAGGGGGGTCATGAATTCATGCTAGCCTAAACTATATAGGGGAAATCTTGAAAAAATTTGCTAGCAAGGAAACATTTACATTCTACAAAATACGTAAAATAATGCATAGGAATTGCTTAATACTCTTATTAAATACCTGACTTTATATATGCTTTAGGATTTTTCTTTTTTATTTTTTTGAGACAGGGTCTCGCTATGCAGTTCAGGCTGATTTGGCATAGGCTGGCCTGAACCTCAGTGATCCTCTGTCCTTAGCCTCTGGAGTGCTGGAATTACAGATGTGTGCCACTGCGTTTGACTTTAGGAATAATTTTTAACAAAGTATGGGTGGGGAGATAACTTAATGGGATAAACACTTCCCTGGCAAGCACAAGAGCCTGACTTCAATCCCCAATTCCACAAAATAGAAAAAAAGTATAGCACAACTGGTGTTTTCAGATGAATGTCATCATCACAGTAGGTGGTGGTTGAGGCTGAGAATGAAGCTCGAGTAATTGGTAGAACTTTTGCCTAGCATGTGTGAGGCCTTGTGTTCTATCCCCAGTACTGCAAAAAACATAATTAATGACTTTGAAAAGTTATTTTTATGATCTTTTCTTTGGAGCTTTTATTGCTATAACATCCCTTTTAGTCTTGCTAGGAATTGAACATGGGACTTAAGACATGTTTAGGCAAGCACTGTACATGGAGCTAACCTGCAATCTAATAATAGCCATTGAAATAAGTATTAACTTTTAGTTGTAATATTAATTTTTGTATATTTGTTGAAATCATCTTACATTTCCTTTTTTTTGAGAGAACTAGGGATTGAACTCAGGCCCTTGTGCTTGCCAGGGAAGAATTTATTCCACTGAGCCATCTCCCTGGCCCCTCATCTTATATTTCATAGAGGTATTCAAATTCTTTAGGGTATTATTATGTAGAAATACAGGTGATAAAGCAGGGTACTTTTATTAAATCCACTTTAATTTTATGTAAGCTGCTTCTGAAGCTTCCTCAAAAGTTTAGAAATTTCTTGAAATTTTAAACATTCTTTTTGATGACTTTGATAAGTTATTTCTTTCTTAGGTACTTTTTCATTGCTGAAAAAATTAAAAAGAAAAGGTTTATTTATCTCACAGTTTGTAGCATTTTAACTCATAGGCTGGCCTTAAGGCAGGGTGGCAAATGGCCAAAAGGCAACAAACAGTTCAAGGCAGTTGAAGACAGGAAAAGCAATAAGCAAACTACTGAGAATAGGAACAAACCCCTATCTATCTCTTACATAGTATATGGGACACCCATCTTAGGGTGGTATACCACTGATATCCTTAATTCCAGTATTTGATCAGGACTGATTAGTCACAAACTAAATTTAGCCACCTCTGAAAAAGCCCCCCTTCCCATGACTACATAAGGCTTTGGAGGGACATCCAGATACAAACCATAATAATTTCTTTTATTAAAGTCAAAGCTAGTAGCATTGCCTTTTTGTTATTGTTACTTTTTTCATGGAACTGGGGATTGAACTGAGGCCCTTGTGCTTGCCAGGAAAGTGCTTATTCCACTGAGCCATCTCCCTGGCCCTTGATTTTTTTTTTGTTCTGCAGAACCTCGGATTTCAACTCAGGCCCCTGCACTTGCCAGGAAAGCACTTATTCCACTGAACCATCTCCTTGGCCCCCATCATTGCCTTTTTAAAGAACAAAAATACTTGGTGTTGGGAAAGAGGGTATTTTGGGGGGGGGGGGCAGAACTGGTGATTGTATTCAGGCACCTTTGCTTGCCAGGGAAGCACTTATTCCACTGAGCTGGGGAATAAGTGCCAGGGAAGCACTTATTCCCCAGCCCCAAGAGAGGGTACTTTTTTGTGTAGCAATTATTACGGTTTTTGTTTGCTTTTTTCCTAAAGAAAGCTGTTACCTTTATGATCTTTACTGTTAAAATAATGGGTTGTTACTATTCAGTTCTCCACATTTATCTGAAAGTTCATAATGTTTACAAAGATAAATCTTGGGAATTACAGTCTGGCTTCTTAAAGAATTTCTTACTCATGTAAAGATAAATATTCCTAAAACTTTCAAGTAACTTAAAAATCCTCCCCAGTGGTAATTTTCAGTATTTATAATGAAAATTCAGTTCTTTGTAACTAGCATATGAGTTTTATTTTTCTTTTGTCTTTTCTCATTTGTGGTGTTTTGAAATGTATTGCCATACTTCATTAAGCACTTCTTACTATGATCTAGTAGATGAAATTTTAAGGTTTTTTTTTTATGAAAGCCATTTTTTTTTTTTTTTCCGGAACCAGGGATTGAACTCAGATCCTTGCATTTGCCAGGGAAGCACTTATTCTACTGAGCCATCTCCCCAGCC
>PVKA01038874.1:0-19907 GCA_004027165.1 Ctenomys sociabilis
CTGAGCTGTAAATGGCTATGGTCGACAACTTCTTTGAATAACTCATTATTGTTGTGGAATGCTGGACTGTGTTGGATTGTGGTGTTGAGTTCAAGCACCTAAGTTAGTCGAATGACAATGAAGTGCCCACCTTTGACAGGTGTAGACAAAGGAAGGGGTATGGAAAGAAAAAATCAAGATGTGTGTGTATAGACAGTACAGTTGGGATAGATAACGCTGTGCTTCTACATAATCCTATGAGAGGCAAGATTTGCACTGATGGTGGTTGGACAGGATATTATGTCACCCTCTAGTCCTACGGTCATCCACTAGGAAAATAATTATTGAACTTTTTATATAATTCAGGTATAAAAAATAAGATAAGTAAACAGCTACACTCTTTTTTACTGATAAGAGACATCTGCTATGATAATGTCTGTAAGTATAATATCATGTGTGCACCTTGTACGATACCAAGACAGTATGAAAACAGTTTGCAATGCATTAATTTATTGAATCTGTCTTGTTAAGGTGTCTTAAAACTGTCTGATTGATATTTGTACTTCAATAAAACAAAAAATAAAATAATAAAAAAATATTGAACTCTACTAAAAACAGTAACAAAACAAATCCCACAACTAGTTTCTTTCATAGCAGAGAAAACCACTTCAGCATGTTGCAGGTCTATATTTAAGCAGCATCAAAGATAAACTCTCTCACCAAGTAAACTGATAGGTCCACTAAAAGAATGACTGGTGCCCAAGAGGATAAGTTCAATGTGAGTACTGCAAATGTCCAAGGCATTTCTTGACAGCCTAGCAAACATTTCCACACATCTTCAGCTTGTAACTTCAGCTGTAAATCTTCTGTGTAAACCTCGAAATCCTGTCCACAGGACTCAAAGAGTCTGTGAAAAGCAGACTGTTTGCCTTCATGTCCTCTTGGTGGGCAGTTAGAAAACAGGGGGCATGTGGCAAGATTGTCTCAGCTGGAGTAGTTGATGAAAAGGCTGGTAAAAGGTGCCCAGGTCAGCAAGCTAAACATCATCTCTATGCCAGGCTCTCCTTGATGGACCAAAGCTAAGATCAATGAAAGGCTCATTTATCTTTCATGATACCTGCCCCTCCCCCAGCAGGATTTGAGCAGTAGGCAAAATAACTGGCAAGGAAAGTATAATAGCAAATATACTCATTTGTTAGAGCTGCTGTAATACGTGATTGCCAACTGGATGGCTTAAGCAATAGAAATGTAGTTCCCTGCAGATCTAGAGCTCAAGATTCAGGTATCAGTGGGCTGAGTTCTAAAGCTTCCCTCTGTGGCTTTGGGCATTGCTCCTGTGGCATTTTCACAAGCTCTTCCCTTATGTTTGTCTCGTCTTGATCTCTTCTCAGAACCCCAGACACAGTGGAGTCCAGCTGTATGAGTTCTCTTTAGCTTCAGTTTTACCTCTTTTGAGGCTCTGTCTCCAAATCCATTCACAATCTGGCCAGAATTTTAATGTACAGATGGGGGAGAGTGGGTGGGCGGAAAGTGATTCGACTCAGTTGTTGGCAGAGAGATTATTTAAGATCCTTAGAAATCGATTCCCAGTCATCTCATGGAGTCTGCTTGCTTCCGGCACCCAGAAGGAATTCTGCTTTGACAGGAAGGCAACACCTGAGAGCACTGCTGATAAAGGACTGTGCAGAAGCCCTCCCACGTTGGCCTGACAGCACTGACCATCACTGAGGTCAAAGTGATAAAGCTATCTTGCTGCTTCTTGCACTTGAATGTCTTCCCCCTTCTCTCATCCTCAATCAGAGTCCTTTTCTCTCCCATTTCTCTTTCTTCGGGAAAATAGTTCCTGCCCACACACTCTCCCCTGCCCCTCCTTGCAGTCTTTGTGAGAGGCATAAATTATAATCTTTTCTGTGAGACCAGGGCATCTTTCTCCCCCTTCATGCCATAGAAATTGCGCTTATCCTACTAAGGTTTTGTAGTCCAATTCTAGGTCATCTGCTATTTTTGTTTGCTACCATTTATCTAAAACACATTGTAACTAACTTTATGTGTGTCGTGCTCTTGATTTTCATGTGTCCTGGATGAAAAAATGTAAATTTTACTGAGAACTTCGCAGATTACTTCTGAAGGAAAATTTTCTTCCCACGCATTAAATTCCTTCGGCACCCACTTGGGTCTACTCCCAGGAGGAGAGGGGTCTCCCTCTGGTCCTTCTCCCCTTCTCCCTTTCCTCTAACTACTCTGCCATGATCCGTTTCTTTGCTTCAGAAAGACCATTCACCCACATGTTTTTTTAACCTACCCTTTCTAACACAAATTTAGTACTCTACTTACAATTAGAACTACATCACAATTCCTATAGTTCAATAATTCAGAACTTAGAATTCTCACCAATGAATATATTCATCACCCTTTTCAGAAAACCCAGTGTTCTTCATAATCCTCATTTTACTCTTCTTCAAGTTAGAAAGAATCATAAATATAAAATATATTTCTCTATCAACCAGCTGTACCGATACTTTATTTATATAATTGCAATTATTTGCTGTATATCTTTCAGTGTCTTTCTACTATTTCTATTTCTTATTTCAGCAAGGAACACAGAGATTTTGCAGTACAACTTTCTGAGATATTAGATTGCTGAAATGCTGTAACTCATAGTCATCTGTGTGATTTACTCAATGTATTGCTAAGTTTATGGCTTGTCAAATTATTTCTGTACTTCCCAAACCTGTCTTTAATCTGTTTTTACTTCAAATTTGTGGGATAATACATCATGATTAGTTTGTACTTTCTGATTCTCAGGCATTATCTTCAGATTACGTTTGCCCCATTATGTCATCATTCTCTAGTGGGAAGTGGCAGCATTATACAAAGCTCTGAAAAAGGAATTTTTAAAGTCTCTTGATGTAGCTATGTAAGCCCAGATGAAGAAAATAATTTCCTCTGAAACCCAAGGGAACTCACATATCTTTACAGAATGAACCTGCAAAGGATAAAACATCCTAAAATAACTGAAAACAGCACAGAGAGCAGCAGTTGTTTTTCTAAAAGGAATTGAAACATGAATATTAATTAGAATAAATAAAAGATCCTTCAAATACTATGTGCTGTACTCCAAGTAAAGGGCAGAAGATCAAATATGAAATAACTTCTTTTACATACAAAGCATCTCACTGCAAATTTAAAACTCATAGCACTGTTCATAAATATGTGAGATTCAGTTAATCCATGTTTGACAAAAAAGTATTTTTTATTTTAAAACAATGTGTCATGGAGAACCAGAAGTTGCCTCTTCACCTATTTGATTACAAATGCAAGTCAGGACTCTGTCATCCCAATGCCAGCTAGCCATAGGATTTCACAAGGCATTTCCTAGATTACTGCACTATCAAACCAGGGATCTCAACTCAAAAGGACTCTATACAGAGTCCAGTGCTGAGGAAACATGGAGACCAACTTACATATACGCAATCGTCACCTACAATACAATGTCTCACACCACTGCTATTGCTCTCCTCTCTTCCTGAGAGAGTTTCTAGCATCCCAGCAACTTTGAGCAGATGATTCTATAATGAAAGATTTTACCCCCACTTCCTCATGAGTCACAATGTAAGACAGGAAGCACAATCACAGACATTTTGCTATGACAGTGTCACTAAACTTTAAAATAGATGAAACTCCATGGATTTCAGTCACAAGATAAAAGAAAGTTACCCTTGAAATAAGCAAAAGAAAATATCTTGTAGCACATGAAACAGTTGCTCCCCTTGAAAGGAAAGCACAGGCTGTGTTTGTGTGATTTAACAGCACAGATCAGATTCCAATTTCTCTGAAATGTGTAATTTTGCACACATTATTTTCATTCAAATAAGGACCAGGCTATGACATTTGAACGGAAAAAGTCTACAGTTTTATTTATATACATTTTAAGTATAAGGAGAAAGAATTAATATATTCATTTTCAGCCATTTTCCAAGGGAGTTATGTATACCCTCCAATGTGAGGAAGTTCGATCCAGCAAATTACCTACTACAGTAGTTATTTTTCTTGCATTTGGGTTAGATACAATGGCACCTTGTTCGCAAATCCATGACACTGCAGCAAAGCAACATTGCTGCTGTCCCTGAAGAAGTCTCAGGATAAGACTTAAAATCATTTCAGAGTGACACTGGGTTTCCACTGGCCACACCTTGCTCTCTCAGCTCACTTTTGGGCCTCTCATTGTGCTTTCACCATTGTCTCCTGGTTCCTGTCTTTCAGGGCCTTCATGTACAGGTTACCCATATCCCTTCAATTCTCCTTCTCAAGATATCATGACTATTCTGCCTTAAACGAGAACAGGAACTCCTATTTTTTTAATGGAAATATCTTCTTAATGGAAACACATCTTAAAATATGTCCTATCATTTTTCGTTGGTGCTATCATTTATGTTGCGCAGTGACTCAGAAGCCTGTGTTACTTTTTTTCTTATAACTTAGAATGGCTTGACACTCAGCACAGGAGTTCTGTCTAGTGCAAGTCACTTAGCTTCCAACATTACTGATCTGTATAGTATTTAATTTTCTGCTCTGCAACATCTTATTTTCCTGGCATTATGTAGCTAGAGCTTCAATGCAATGTTTTAAAATATATTTCTGAGTTGTCAAAACAGAAGATATTTCTCTTTCTCTGAAAATATTAATGATCTAAGAGTGCTGAAATGCAGCCAGGTTACTTTGTCTTAAGTCTCAAGTGAGCTTCACGAGTCATTATGAATTGAACTCATAAATGCAAACAGAGGGGCCAGGGAGATGGCTCAGTGGAATAAATGCTTCCCTGGCAAGCGCAAGGGCCTGAGTTCAATCCCCGGCTCTTAAACAAATAAAAATAAAAATAAAAAATACATACTAATCAGCTTTTCTCCTGGATGGTTAACAACCTAAGGTCACAGATGAAAGTTGGAAAAATAGAAGAGCCACAAGGCCAGCCAGCATTTTGGCCCTAGCCTTTCAAGGTCAGCGAAGACTCAGGACATAGGAGAACCTGTACTGCAACATCATGAAACTCAGGTGAGCTCCAAATTTTCTGAACAAGGAGATTATGGAGCCACAGAGGAAAGAGATTGAAGTTCTATAGTGTGCCTGTGGAGACTCACATGGAGAGAGTGAGTCTCAGGCTCTCACACAGAGTAAACTGGTCAAGCATTGGCCGTGACTCATCCACATGGATGACACAGACAAAGGATCTACAGAATAAGGTACAGGACTACAAAATAAACCCTGAGGGGACTTCACTGACCTCATAAGAAACATAAAGTATATGTGTTGGTATATAAATCTTGCTCTATCTAGGTCTTAACCATCCAGCAGAAAAGTATAAAAATGAAGTATACATCAGGGGGCCATAATATTAAGTTGAGCTGTAAATGGCTATAGTCGACAACTTCTTTGAATAACTCACTATGGTTGTGGAATGCTGGACTGTGTTGGATTGTGGTGTCGAGTTCAAGCAGCTAAGTTACTTGAATGACAATGGAGTGCCCATCTCTGACAGGTGTAGACAAAGGAAGGGGTGTAGAAAGGAAGAATCATGATGTGTGTGTATAGAAAGTACAGTTGGGATAGATAACGCTGTGCTTCTACATAATCCTATGAGAGGCAAGATTTACACTGATGGTGGTTGGACAGGATATTATGTCAGCTTCTAGTACTATGGACAATCACTAGGAAAATAACAAGGTAGAAAGTATTAATTATTGAATCTTTGATGTAATTCAGGTATAAAAAATAAGATATGCAAAGAGCTACACTCTATTTACTGATAAGAGACATCCGCTATAATAATGTCCGTGAGTATAATATCATGTATGCACCTTCTATGATACCAAAACATTATGGAAGCCGTTCGCAATGTATTAATTTATCAAATCCATCTTGTCAAGGTACCTTAAAACTATCTCATTGATATTTGTACTTCAATAAAACAAAAATAAAATAAAATAGTTTATTTGAACTGTCATAAATAAAAGGAAAAAAAACACAAACCGTAAAGACACCAGGAATTTATTCCTTGTATTAATTTTATATGTATATATTACAGTTAACAATTTAAGTACGATTATAGTCTCTGTACTTTCTGGCCTTCTAAAACATTTATCATCTTTTTCATTATTTAACTCATATATTATTAAGGAAGTTTCACTTACCTGATTTTCCAATAAAGCTGAGACAAATATCAAGAACAGAGCATTTGTCCTTTTTCTTCCTCTGATTAATCATCATGATAATTGTTTTCTGGAGGAAAGCTTCACAACTACCTGCCATCTCTTATTTTATGGAAATAGACTGTACGGAAAAGCAAGGAGGGCATTGCGACTATTCAACTTCTTCATTTTTAAGTTGCAATTAAAACGTGGTTCTGATACCACCTCCAAGCCCCTTGGCCTTTCACACACCCACAAGGCTAGCAGGAAGAGAAACTGTTCTTCAAATTGTCATTAACTGCATACCTTCATCACAAAGCTCGCCAACAGTACCTAGCTCTTTGGGATTCAATTTTCATTTTACACTTCCCCTCTCCCATGCCCATTGTACCCCTCTTTATCTTTACAGTGTACTTTCCTAATAATTTTGGGCATGTATTAATCAGTTCAAAAAGACCTATAAAGTAATAATATCTTGAAAATAAAGTGAAGATGAATGTCTTGCCATGTCCTGAGTATCTCAGAATGCACCACTCACTATTTCCTGTAATTCTCACAATCCCTGGTGAAAAACATTCTTGCCTCTTCTTTATTAATAAGATCATTCATATTCAGAAAGTTTAATTTTCCCAGAGATGCACAGCTAATTATTAACAGAGCCTAGATTTAGATCAAACCCTTTGACTGTAGTGCTCATGAGACTGGAGTACACTAACTACAGTGCAACTACAACTTCCAGGATTGCCTTGCAATGGCTTTGAGGAGGGAGATTCCTTCCTGACACCATAGAAAATCCTTCCAAGTGGAGGATAATAAAGTTGCCATATGTTCTTCAAAAGTCACTCTAGCTGCTTTTTGGCAGTAGAAAACAAATAATAATATCTCTTAAATTATGTGAAGAGAAAGAAATCATGAGACTATTTTATCTTAATTTAAAACTCCAGTTTGTCAAATGTCACTGTTGAGACATGAAGAAATATAAAAAATCACAAAATAATATAGAAAAACCCCTAATGCCAAAAGAGAAAAACATACATAGCACCTTGGGAAACAAGTTTCAGTAATAAACTAATTTATTCACTTGAATAACCAGAAGCTTACTGACTTGAAAAAAGTTTTGCTCACCCTTTGCTCCAGAATCTGCCACCTCTAATTTTTTATGTCCCTGTTCCAAGAGAAATGTTTACATTAGATAAACATTTACTGTAATTGAAACTGGGCACCTCTCACCCACGCAGCTGCATTAGATCAAATGGGGTGGTGCATATACCACATAGCAGAGTGCCTCGCCACAGTGGGCCCATGGCAATTGGTAGTTTTCCTTCTGCTTCA
Organism: Ctenomys sociabilis; assembly: GCA_004027165.1. Taxonomy (NCBI): domain Eukaryota; kingdom Metazoa; phylum Chordata; class Mammalia; order Rodentia; family Ctenomyidae; genus Ctenomys; species Ctenomys sociabilis. The sequence continues at coordinate 7,497 of PVKA01038874.1, forward strand.
AGAGACAACTATGTGTGTTACTATTGCTATCTGAGGTGTTAATAGTTATTCTCTTTGGTACTCTTATAGAACTGAATACATGGTGTTCTTTTCTGAATTATTATATTAACAAGCTTTTTCCTTTCAGCATTGTTAATATTGAAGAAAGATAGACAAGCTTCTAAAAGATGTATTTTGCATTATATTTACTCTGAAAGATTATATTGGCACAAAATCACTTTGGGGTGTGTGTGTGTGTGTGTGTGTGTGTGTGTGTGTGTGTGTGTGTGCAGGGTCTCATTATGCAGCTCAGACTCATAGTGATCCTCCTGTTTTCAGCCCTCCTAGTACTGGGATTACAGGTGTGTGCCACCATACCCAGATTCCACTGCCAGCTCAGCATGCCCAGGGCAAGACTGGTGCAGAATGTGGTGCCAGGGATGAAACTCTGGCCCCTGCACTTGCCTAAGCAAATGCTTACTCTACTGAGCTATCTTGCTGACCCTTGCAATATCAATGCATACAAAAGGAAGTTTGTGTATGGAAATAATTTTGTGGGTGCTAGTGCAATAGAATGCAGGGAATAATGCATGCAAGTCTTGTCTTGCTTTAATAATAGCATATAAAAAGTCAACACACACACACACACACACACACACACACACACAAATCAGTCCACCAGAATGAAGCTAATGCTGTAAAACCCACAACACAGTTCCTTATTATATGCTTCATATTTTTGGTCTCTCTAAAAGCAGTCCAGTCTCTCAGTATGTAACACCATTTACATAGAAGAACATATGGCATGGGGTAAAATACATTGCTTTCTGATGTAACCCTTCCCACACCAGTTTAGCTAATAGGGTTGTCAAATACCTAACTAATTCATGTACTCCTCAAACATTCCTAGGCATACAGACATCATTAAAAACTTTGAAGACATAAGATCAAATTACTGTATTTTCCCATAATATCATCAATGGTACAACGTACAGGTATCCTTTATATTCTTCCTTCTGTTACACCATGAAAAATGCCTAAATCTGTAGATTTCTTTCATAGGAAAAGAGTATTAGAAAGCATGAACATCTAGTTGTATTTTACCATCCACAAGCTAATTTTGGTGATGCCATAGTTTGTGGCTAGTTGTTCCCCAAAAACCTCATGCAGTGATGGGATGACAGGCTTCTAGAGCTTGTGATTAATTAATGGTCCAATGCTGGGGTTGTAAGTGTGCTAGATCTGCTCTGGAGCTGGTAGCCAGAATTCAACATAAGGGAGGGAGAGGGGCTTCCTCTCTAACACTGCTCCTCCCATTTCTCTCTTGTTGTCCTTCTGTTTTCTGCCACAATGAACTGCTGCCTTCTGCCATGTGCCACTCTGCCTTGGAGCAAGCTGATTATGACTGAAAACTGTACAAACTGTGAACTAAATAAAACTTTCATTCCTTAATTTTTGATGTCAGGTATTTTATCACAGAAACAAGAGAAATGTAACAGACAGAAGGCCTTCAAATGCATTTTAGAATATCAACTTTTGGAAAATTATCTTTGATTTTTCCACCTCCTCCCTGACCAAACTTTACTTAATATCCCTCTAGCACAACCAACCAAAACAACCAAGAGTCTTATGCATTCTTTCTCTGTACCACATTAATGCTGTAAGCCTTTCCATTTGGGTTTTTCTTCCAACAGAAGTGTTTTTATTCAGTTCACCATCCATCTTCCATCTTTGTGGTAACTGAATTTGTCTTACTAAAATTTTAATAGCATTTTATAGTTAACAATCCTTCCTCCTAATGGGGAGAGGTGATCCTCTTTTGACTTTTCTAACCTCATTCTAATAGTTTTCTTATCCAATCTTTGTTCTTTCCTATCTGACTTCAAAATATTTGAATTACTCATGTCATGGTCTGGGATATTTTTTTCTTCGTTCTTTGAGCAATTTATTTTATTCTTATGACCCTGAATATCACCTGCCTCCCACTGATTGAGTATGGCTTTAAATCCATACTTCTTTCATGAGCTGTAAGTTTATATAATCAGCTGCATTCTTGACATCTTTACTTGATAATTTCTCAAACATCTTTAAATTTTAGTGTACAAAACTAACCTTTGGGATGAAGTCTATGTGTCTGTCATGAGAACAGTCTCTTCCTGCACTTATCCAAACGTCAGTCAATGGCATTTTCACTCGCAGATTCTGTGTCCAGAAAAAAGTAGTTCTTAAGCATCTCCTCTCTTCTGCTCATCATCCAGTCCCCAGCTAAGCTCCGCTATCTCTGTCCCCTAGAAATCTGTTACACCTCTCCACTGTCAGCTCGATTGCAGCAACTTCAGGACTCTCTCACCAATCACCATGTCCATTACCACAGGTCCCCAGCTGGCTTCCCAGCGCTACACTTGTTCTCCCCAAATTAATTCTCCATCCACAAGAGGACGTTTTGTGACATAAATTAGTTCATAGAATCTGTTCATAATTTTCAATGATATTCCAATATACTTAAGAAGGAAATTGTAGATCTTAAAAGCCACTGTGAAAACTTTACAGAACCATGCTACACCTCACTCTGCCACCCTCATTCTGTGCAACATTTTGGCACCACACATGATGTCCCAGTGATGTGTGCTCACCATTGCTGCTCCAGCCCACCACCCTTGCCCCACTTCTGAGCCTCCAGTCAATTCATCCCACTTGTCTCAGAGCCTGCAAGGATGTGACTGTCACTGTTTACCTAGGACATTCTCCAGGTTTCAGCCAAAATATAACTTCCTCAAAGAGATCGTCCACTGTATCCTACAATCTAGATTCATCTTTTTCTCCTAGAGGGTATCATATTTTTGTAAATGTTTATGGGTTTATTGTTTAGTTACTGCCTCTTTACTCCAATGTAAACTTAAAATAAATTTCCTTTACTCACCACTGTATGTTAGAATGTGGGATCTTGGTTTCTTTTGAAAAATGGTATTATAGAAATGCATTTATAATGTGAGTATACAATAAATTAAGCAAAAATAATTGCTTAATTTAAAGATTTGTTCTCACATGTGACAAATAGCTGTTCATTCCAAACACCCTGCTAAACACCAAAGGCAAGGATTAGAAAGGACTTTCTCATTACTTGCTCCAGTAATCTCAGCATTAAATTTGAGATCTTAAATTTGAGGCCTTGAGATCTTGACAAAGCACCAAACCTCCTTAATATGAAGTCCTTCACCAATAAAATGCTTCCATGGTAAAGGATTTGTCATAAAAATTAAATGAGTTCACATATTTTAAAGATTTTTGAAATGAATATCAAACCCCCTAAAGTCTTTCACTAAGATTATAAGTGGACATAGCTCCCTTGGCTCATCTGTCAGGGATTGTTTTCTAGCCATGACTCTTTCAGAGCACCAGCTATGAGCATGATTTTCTTTCAGAGATTCTTGCAGTGAAGGACAGACTGCTGGGCATAAGCCCACATGTGCTGAGCACAGCAAAAGCAGCAGAGAATCAGTGTCAATAGAAATTGATCATAGGGAGTTGGTAAGGGGAAAGAAAGGGAAACAGATGCTTAAAAGGTAAAATGAGAAAGTCCTTAAATAGAGCACTGGGCGAAAATGCCATCATCCCTTCCAGAATTTACAAGCCAAAAACCTGAAATTCAGAATCAAGAATTGGTATTTCGTCAAGTTATAATATAACCAACCTGCCTATCTCCATAAGAGCAGAAATCTTGGATCAAAAATCTCAAATTCCCATTCCTATTATAAGACTTCTTCTATACACTCATGAATGGGCACCTTTGTGCATTGTCTGTTTTGAGTAATCTACTTTTATTATACTTTTGTGTTGTCAAATACATAGCTTTAGAGTAGATCACATTTTAAACTGTATTGCATATTATTTTCTTTTCTAACATAACAGGTCAAGAAAATAAATCAGCTCTAATATTTCTAGTATGTAGGAATTTCATCTAAAACTTATTGCTGAAATTGGCCTGTTATTTAAATCCCTGGAACAATGTTAAATAAATCCATTTTTATCATTTTTAAACCACAAAAAAATCTTTTCTATTTTCTATTTTATTTTCCTTCTTCTAAAAACAACAGTTGAATCATCTCTGGTCCTTGAAAGGCAAATAGATATGTGTGATACTAAGAAGTCTATTGTTATTATCTGAGACCAGTCTTCAAGATAAGTTCAGCTGACAGAACCTTGGATTTCTGAGTTATATGTAAGCCAAGGCCAGTCTGTGGGCTCACACAGAAAGCACACTTGGTACTTGTGATTCTGACTGCTGCAAGAAAATTAGCATGGGAGCCAATGCTTATGAGGAAGGATCTAAGAGAAGCTGCAGGAAGGAAGAGAGAGCCAGACCTGTCCTCTAGTCACAGGTATCTCAGTTCACAGTGGAGCTCTCCCTATGCACTGGGATTCTATAGACTTCTTCTTTCTTCTTGCTGGAATAAAATCACATAATGTACTATCCTTGTTATGTCATACACTGCACTTGAGACTTTTCTGAGGTTTCCGTAACAAGATATCTCAGTCTGTGTGCCCTAATCAATAGAACGTTTATTTTTTTCACAGTTCTGAAACCCAGGAGTGGCTGCTTCTGAGACCCATAGATGATTGTAGCTTTGCTTTCAAAGCCCATGTACTAATCTCTTCCCCCTTCAAGGTCACTGTGGGTCATGTTAAGTTGGTGCTCACACTAGTAAATCTCATCAGAGTTTAATTCAGTTACCTTGCTAAGGACTCTGTCCAAATATAGTATTATTTTGGCTCTGAGGATTGGGACTTTCAACAGAACACATTTGTGGAAATTCAGTTCAGTCCATTGTCCCCTGCTCCTTGTCCCCCCAAATGCATAACTTTCTCACATGCCAAATATGTTCGCCTTATCTGAATAGTCCCAAAGTCTCCCCCCATTCTGTTATAAATCCTAAATTCAAAATCTCATTTATATTAGTACTTAACTGAGGAATAAGACTCCAAGTAAGATTTATCTTGAAATCATTTTCAAACTGTGAGCCAGAGACCTCATTTTGCCTGTTTGCAGGTTACAGTGGTAGCAAAGTCATAGGGTACAGGAAGAGAACAGATCGTGACAAATCTGAACCTTTCATAATAGGGTCCATTAAATGTGAATGTTTGAAAGCAGGGTCTTGAGTTCTGTCTTGTAGGTGCAGCAGAAGGCCCAGTCCTTTGGTCCCAACAGCACCTAACCCTCTGTGACTGGGGAACAGACACCCTATACCCTCATCCTGCACTCCGGTGGGACTAGCAATTTTGCCAATCTCTGAGCTGCTCTTAGGATCTTTCTCCCCCTTCTTTGAAGGAAAATATATGCACTCAGGAAGCCCTGTTGGCCTGACCTCATGGGATTCTAGAAGTGTCATCATTGTTTTTTATTTTATCCCCCTGTCTGCTTCAATCCAAAACTGAGTTTCACTGCATAGTCTCCTATTTCAGCCTTCTACTGACTTCCTTGATAAAGAACCACAAGACAGTGTCACCAGTCTTTGTATCAACTGGTGGTCTAGCTACCCTTAGAGTTTTCTCGAGGACACCTTTTCTTATTCCTTGCAAAATGGCCGGCCTGAGAATCATCATCAAGGACTGCACACTCTATCAACACCTCATCCAATGTATCTATATACCTTCCCTTTTCTGACAGTCACAAAGAAGCTAGGCTGAAGGTCTTCTCAAGGCAACCTAGGCTTCTCTTCCATTTCAATATTCATTCTGTCTGTACCATTTACCCAGTTCCAAACAATCTTTTATTTGTCATATTTATTCTAGCAGCTTCCTATTATTCAGCCAATACCAAGCATATACCACGACCACAGGTTTTTCAGGTAGATAACAAAATTTTGCTTTCTGACTATTCTGGAAGTTGGAAGTCCAAGAAAAAAAGGCAGCAATGTTGTTTCCTTCTGGTGCAGTTCTCCTGGGCATGCAGGTGGCTGCCTTTTCCAGCGATCTTCACAGCTCTTCCCTCTGCTTGTCTTTGTTCTAAGCTTTTTCTTAGAAGCATGCCAGTTATAGTGGAGATGGAGTACAGCCAATTACTTAAAAGGGTGTATATTCAGGCTGAGATAACTCAACAGTCTAAGCTTCTGCCTGGCAAGTGCAAGGACCTGGGATCGATCCTTGGTACTGCGTGCTATGCTGGCTCCAGAACTCCAGGTACACTGTGCTTGCCACTGAAGCTGGGCATGGCAATATATGCCTGTAATCCCCATGCTGGGAGGCTGAAACAGGATAATCACTACAAGTCAGAGCTGTACCAAATAAATAAAAATAATTTTTCAAAAAGGGTGTACATCCAAATACAGTCACAATTCAAGGTTCTAGATATTAGGAATTCAACATATAAATTATAAGCATACAAAATCAGGCTACAGCAGGCATGTATGTTACCTGTCATTTACTTTTGTCATCCCATGTCAGACTATTCCCTCTGTGTCCGTGCATTCACTTTTCTAATGCCACCCCTCTTTGTTTTGCTGGCTGCAACATTTTCTTTGGTTTAAGTTCATCATAAGCCAAAAATTTTACCAAAAAAAGCTTTTAATAGAATCATAACATGATATTTAAATTAAAATGCGACTAATGACATATAAAGAAGTAGATTATAAACATGACACACATGCCCACGTATTTCCTTTGTCTATATATATGTACCCATAGGTTATTTTTCATTTGATTGTGTTTCACATTATTCCTTCTAGGCATTACTCTAGACTAATGCTTACTGGATGTGCATGTTGGATTTGGCAATAATGTCCAATTGCTTGCTGTCACTAACACGTCGTATTCTCACCTAATCCTGACATTACTGCACAAACCCAGCGCATCCGCTGAACCATCCTGCAGGTTCCAAAGATAGACTTTTATTGTCTCATTTATGGCTAAAATTCCTAAGCAGTATTCAAAAGAGAAGCACCAAAACCAAATTTACATGGTTCAGGAAATTTTAAATTTATATCACTATCATTAATTTAACACACTGAAGAATATGCGTTTAGCTTACTAATTTGTGGCTAAAAGAGATAAATGTGTGATTTTTCATGTCAGGAAATGTAGTAGCCTATTCAGAGACAGTTGGGCAAAATAAAAGCACAGAAAACTGGCTGTACACAGTCCGGGGATAGTTCTCCAAATCATGTATTCTGAAGACATTCTAAAGCAAGAAAAATGTTTGCTATCATTCAGAGCTACATGTCGCTCAAATGTTTACAAAGAATAACCCTGAATCAGAAAATATGGCTCCCAGGGTCATTTTCTTAAATATTTGGCAGTATTCTATTTAATTTCCCAGTCTGATTCTTTCATGACCTAAACTTTAAAAATTACCCATCATACTCTAACCGAATGTGACAGAAAAGAACAGCCACAGGCGTTGCAGTCTAACCTGTGCAGGACACAAAATTCAGAGATTTAGTTCCCCTTTGATACACAAGGAAAAGGTACCAAAAACTTATTTCATCAACATCTGACGTGCATTTCAGTCTGACCTTCATGGTTAAAGTGGATTATTAACTACTAGAGACAGGCCCCGTGGCTCAGCTCAGTAAACCCTGCACCCCCTTTTCCCCAACCCCCTTGCCACCCACTCGTAAGCTCCTACAAGGACAGTAAGGTGGCCACAACTGCACAGGTTGCCATGGAAATAACTTTCCTCCTGTCAGAAGCAGGTTATGTCTTCCATCTTCAAGAAGTTCATGACATCAATCGACCTTTAAATCCAGTTACAGTAAAATTTGGTAAGATGTGATAAGATCTGAATCTTCTCCATCCAAGACTTGCACCCCCTTCAAACTTGCAAGAGGTTCAAGGTTCTACCAGCAAATACCCTCCTGTTCAATGTCCCGGTGCCATAGCCAGTCTCCTCATGCAACACAGTACCAATATCAAACATATTCTCTTTATCATTACTCAAAATTCCTGCTTACAACAGTTCTTTCCCTTTTTCATGAAGAGCAACTTCAGTATTTCACAAGGCAAAACAACTTCCTTCCAAGTCTGTCTTTGGATTTATATCAAAACTAGAGTTCTGAAAGTTCAGCATTCAAAAATAACACCACAAGATTTTGTCAGTTGAGGGCTAGGGAAACAGTATCTTATAAAAATACTTTTTAAAAAATATCAATTATTTCACTTTAGAAGAGCCTCATTTTTTTTCACGTATGTTTCTCGATCCTTTGCAAAGAAGTCCCAAAGGCTCTGTATACGTGAACTGAAAGTTATCTGAAATCTCCATTCTGTTTTGCACAGGTCTTTATCCATGATTTTCTGGATTTTTTTTCCATTTTCACAGTGGAAGTTATTTAAAAAGGCTCAGATATCCTTAGCTACTACTTCACTATTGTTGGAAAACTATATAATGGATAGATAATTTCAGTCAATTTATATAGAAACATTAAAATAAACTAATTTAAATCCTCATGGATTTTTTTTTTTCTGTTTACATTTATTCAAAAGGTAACTAAATGTTTTCCTATTCCCAACCAATATTTGTCTATATATTTTTTCACTCATTCTCTTTTCCTGGATTTATTTAACAGAAAAAGGAAAGAGAAGACATGGCCATTTTAGACATAAGGAATAAATGATACCGGTAGTTAATGACTGAATAAAATCTTAGGCATAACTGAACCACCTTTGTGCCTTTCAAGTTCTTTCATTTTTAGTTTACTTTTCTTCATTTTTTAAAACTTTCTGATCACTCTTGGTTGTGAAATTCTGTATGCTGGAATACATCAAAACAAGCAGAAATGTCTTTTACATTCTGGGATGAGAAAACAGTAAGTAAAACTTAAGAAATCACTGAAGACAAGGAGCAAACTAATGGCTTCTGAGTGGACAGATTGATGTTGAAATAGGCTAGTCAAAATAGGAGTCACAAGGAGGGGAAATGACAATTGAGCAAAGACTGCATGAAAATGAGCAAGTTAGCCAGTGAGAATAATTGCTGAAAGCATGCTTCAGGCAGAGGGAGACCAGAGAAAATGCAGTAGGGTGGGAGCTTGCCAGAAGCGTTCCCAGGAATACAGACTGCGCCTCTATTCAGGAACGAATACTTTGCCTACAGCCATATATTTCTGATATATATCATATATATATAGATAGATAAATATAGATAGATAGATATAGATAGATAGATAGATAGATAGATAGATAGATAGATAGATAGATAGATAGATAGATAGATATAACTTCCTATATTTTTTTCTAAATATATTTCTTGTATTCAAGGATGAATAGACATTTCATTCAGTCTAATATCATTGCACACTACAGTTAGCAGTCATCATTCAGACACGCCTTTTATAATAAGTAAGTACATCCTCAAAATATTATTTTCAGTTGTATTGAACTATTTTTGTGCTCATTATATTTCTATGCCTCTTTTTAAAGACTTTACATTTTTACTTTTGTCATATTGTAAGCTTCAAAGAAAGGCAGTTGTACTCTATCATTATATTATCATTATATTTTCAACTAAGTTTTCCAGACAAAATTGATATTAGAAATCTTTTTTTGCAGAGAAAGAGTCTGAACAGGTCCTTGCAGTTCCTGATTCACAGTGGTCAAGTTTTTGCTTTAGTGTGTCCTGGGCAATTAAGAAACAGTAACTTGGTAAACAGAAATCCAAATTAAAATACTGCTCTTACTTGGATTCCACAGATATGTAAATTAATAAATATGGAGTACCATGCAGAAGTATGAATGCTGTGCCTCAGAAAAAAATACAATTTCATGAATCCTGAGGAAATCAAAGGCCCTTACATAGATGCCTAACCATGGCATTCTGGGAGCTGTTCACCTGGATTTTCTGGTCCACTGGCCAGTCTCCAGCAGGTCAACCTGGTCACCGGATATACAGTGGTTAGGCCCTAAGGGAATGTTTACCTTCCAGATAATCTATTTCCTACTTTGTTTATTTCTAGAACAATGTCTCTTATGACTCTTAACCTTGCCAACTTTTATAAGAATTCACAACTTGTAGTCAAATGACAAGTCCAGTTCATAAATAATGTATTCTCCTGATTCTAAGCTGCCTCATAGGACTGCCTCTGCTTTATTAACTTGACTGCTAGTAAGCCTCAGAATTATTTTAGTATATTTTCTTCTAAACATTTTATAATATCAAAATCTATGAGACTGATTAAAGATCAGATATATGAAATGAGATAATCAGAAAATAATATACATGAAATCATACTGTTCAGTTTCTTCAGTACCTTTGATTCTATCTTTCTTATATATAGACACATATTAGAGGTACACAGAACATCTCTCACCCCCTTATACAAACTCTTCATTGCTATTCATCAGTCATACATTCTGTATCTATTGAGCTCCAACTGCATAACCATGACCATGGCCTTCCAGGATACTATGGAATCACAAGAAATGACTTATGCTTCATAAATTCATAAGAGCCAATTATAAATCAGTCATATAAGCCAATTGCTAATTTTGATGTTCTTTGGACTATTGTGAGTATTCATCAAATCAGTAGTTAGAGCAATTTTTCCAGTAGAAGAGAAACCAAATTAATTCAGAAGGTACTGGGAACAGTGTGAATGAAATCTGATTAGCCTTAAGCTATAATCAGCCTGTAATAAATAATGGAGAACAGCCCAGCCTTTGCTCCTTACTGTGCCTACATAGTGACTCAGCTGTTTTCCCTAAACATAATGTCTCCATTGATACCGTCCAAGTAGTGCAGCCAAATCCTTGCTCCTGCCTCCATCTCCCATGTATCTGTGAGCTTTTGCAAAACTTCCTTGAGACTAACTGAAATACTCTTGCTTATGTTTAGGCTGATGCCAATCATTCATTGGGTAGGTAGAGATGGAATCATAGGATAGCACACTTTCTGGAAATTCCCCTTAATTACTTTCCATCTACATAATCTACATAATGTAGCCCTTTGTGTAATAATCATCACCATTTTAATATATTGTCTGTTCCTTAGACATGCTGTATATTTTAGTTGGGAAACTATGGTTTGCAGCAAGTTGTTGCAATTACTTGATCTAATGAGTTTTTAATTTGCCAGAAAATAATTATTTTTTTCTTTTCAGGTTGTAAAAATGATGATTATTGTCGTAGTGACCTTTGCCATCTGCTGGCTGCCCTATCACATTTACTTCATCCTCACTGCCATCTATCAGCAGCTGAACAGGTGGAAATACATCCAGCAGGTCTACCTGGCCAGCTTCTGGTTGGCCATGAGCTCCACCATGTACAACCCCATCATCTACTGTTGTCTCAATAAGAGGTAAAAGCAGGGCTGTCCATGCAAGGCTCCATCCCCCCTGCCTTCTCTGGGTGCATTTGTTATTCCAGTTCTAGGGTGTTAATTTCAAAGCCAGAAAGAATGGAGAAAATCCATTAATTTTGAAAATCCGCTGAAAGGACTTCAGATTCCAATTTTTTTAAGATTTCCTCCTGCATTAGGGAAATTTTATGTTCAAAATAGTATTATTAGAGGTTCTAACTTGTTAATTTTTCTGTGGGCCAACTTCTCCCTCCAAACCCTTCAGAATTTTACCTGCTACAGAGAAAGGACCCCTGTGATTGAAGGTGGTGAACTGAAACTGTGTTTAAAAGCACCAGGTGAGGGAGGTACTCCCATGAGTGATTTCTCTACAATGCAGAGACAACAACATGTGCACAAGCGATATATTATAAAGGATGATCTGTAAAGACTTCAAAACCACAGGTCAAAGAAGATTGGAGAAGCATTACTAAGAAAAGGAAAAGATATTTGTGAAGCATTTTTAAAAAATAGAGACTTAAATACTGAAATTTATCTCTAGAAAAAGAATTGGTATGCTGTTTCTCTTATTTCATTATTTATTTTTTTTATCTTTATTCATTCTAATGAAAAAAAAGATGAAATAGCAATGAAATAGTTTCAAAACAGGTTAGTATGACAGTTACAGTAATTAATACATTGTAAATTGGCATCTTCAGAGGTCAAGATGTAGACTTGACATGTTGTCTAAACAATATTAGTACATAATTTTCTTCTCATTGAACTAAGGCAAAGTAGCCATATAATAATAATTATAATAATTTCCTAACTATCTTGTATAGACATATTTATTTTTCACTGCAAAACAGACCTTTTTTTATATCCCTCTTTTTTTTTGTTTTGGAACATCCAGGTGTTCCACTGCAGTTAGAGAAGCTGTATTTGGAGAAGTCTTTAAAGGACCTTACACACTTGAAGTCAGTCTATAGATTACAGGTACTTGAATTCAGCAAACTAACCCAGTATAGCCCAATAGTCCCTAATAGGAGGAGGTTATCAGCAGAACTGGCAAATGTCAGTTGTGGACTTGAGCCTTTTACAGCTCAGCATATTAATATGGCATTAATTTTTTTTTTTTTTTTTTTTTTTTTTTTTTTTTTTTTTTTTTT
>PVKA01038875.1:0-19909 GCA_004027165.1 Ctenomys sociabilis
AAAAAAAAAAAAAAAAAAAAAAAAAAAAAAAAGTGAAGGTGACCAACAGACAGGAGGTTGGAGAGCAGGCAAAGAGGATGATAAAGGAGTTAGGATGTGTTACAGGTACTCACTCCTCGTTATGAATATGTACTAATAAATTTTTAGAAAAAGAGTTGATATATGCAGGTCGTGGTGGTGCATGCCTGACACTTTATAGAGTCAGGAGGCTAGAGCAGGAGGATCACTACAAGTGCGAGGCCAACTTAGGCTACACATTCAAGCCCATTCTGAACTATAGAGCAAGATCTTGTCTCAAATAGCCAAAGAGTCCCGCAAAATAGCAAGCAGGCGCAGGGGGGTTTGACACCCGGCACTACGACACCCTGTAGACCTTCCCTAAAATAAAATAAAATAAAATAAAAAAGGAAAAATATAACTAAAGGGGAAGCCCCCCCCCCCTTTTTTTTGCGGAACCAGGGATTGAACTCAGACCCTTGCCAGGGAAGCGCTTATTCCACTGAGCCATCCCCCGGCCCTTAAAGAAAAGTTTATATAAAGGAATTCTGAGACCAAAAAGTTTGAGACACATTGCTTTGCAAACAGTGTCCACTATATAGAGGAGGAAACTACTAATGCACTTTGTACTGGTTCCTGCAAGGACCCAAAAGTTATTGTAGCGCCAGGTACTGTATCCAAATCGCCCTACTCCATGCTACAATATCTTCGCCAAAATCTTTAAACTAGTGATGAAAATCCCCCCCCCCAGGCCCCCAGGCAGGGTCTCGCTAGGCAGTTCCAGCCGGCCTGGACCACTCTGTCTCATAGCGATCCTCCTGCCTCAGTTTCCTGAATGCTGGGATAAGAGGCGCGCGTCATCACTCCGAGCAGAAGACATTCGAAAGACTCCCGAAGTCTCGAGAGCATTTCACGGCTCTCTAGGTTGCCAGCTACCTGCGTGATCCTTCACCTTAACGCCGCCCAGGCACTACATTTCTGGGCTCTCTCAGTCTGGTTTTCGCTAACGACCTGTGGCTTCCTGAATCTGAGCTCCGCTGGGGAACTGCAACTCAAGAGATTCAAACTGAGGTTCTCTAGGGATTTACTGAGGCTCTAGGAACGTAGGCGTTCTTCTCTTTAACTGCCCGCACTACACGCCACCCTGCGCTGAACTAACCATTGATAACTTTTGCGGCCTGAACCCACTCGCCTAATGACGTCATCCGGACGCAAATTGGCCGCGCTTCGCTGTTGCGGCTCTGTGATCCGACCCTGGGTCTGACGTAGGCACCCTATTGACGCCCCCTCCACGCCCACCCTCCCGCGCTTGGTGTGAGTGGATACTAGCGACTCAGGCCACGCCGGGCGTAGCCACGCCCCGAGGAGCTCATGGCCAATGAAACCCAGAGCTTTAAGGGGCGGGGCCTCAAGGGCTGCATGGATTGGCTGATTGGGAGCCATCTCCCGTCGTGCACTAGGGTGCCGGCGGCTCACCCGGAAGGAGAAGCTCTGACTAGTTGTAAGGTGGTGTCGCTTTGGGAATCGGTGCTGCTCTCAGGTGAGTGGGCGTGGGCGGGGTCCCGGGGACCGGATGCTGCTCTCAGGTGAGGGGTCATGGGCACTTGAGTGTTGGCCTCGCTTGACACCCTACGGTTGGAGCTCTCTCACCACTTGTGATGAAGGTGAGGGTTTGCTGGGGATCTTAGAAGGGAAACCTGGCTTTCCAGTTTACTTTGTGAGTGTAAAGAATCTTTCCTTCCCAAACTTTATACGGAAAGGACGAGGCCACAGGGCTTCTAGCTGGTTAAGAATGGAAGAGATGAGTGGCAGTACTTAGAGTTTGGAGACATTTACCCAAGAGACTAGGTTGCGGATAATGGTAAATGCAGTATGCGCCCACAGATGTGCTGGATCTCCCGTGGAGATTTATCCCCAGTTCACCATATATTTTGAGATAGGGTCAGTCTCATTTCCCCAGGTTGGACTTGAACTTGTGATCGTTGCCTCCGGAGTGGAAGGAGGAGCGGGTTACATACAGGTGGACGAAAAGTGTGGAACGGAGCTGCGTGGTTGAGATCACACAGCTTGGTCAGACGGGTTTTCCTGCCACCTCTGGGTGTTCGGGAAGACGAGCTATTTGTTTTAATACAGAGTATGGAACACAGCCTTCGCACTGAGCGGCGTCTCCAGACTTCGTTGTCTTTTTAGACGGTTTAGCCAAGTCACTTCAGTTACCCAGGCTGGTCCCAAACTCTGCATCCTCCTGCCTCGTCCTCACAGAATGCTCGGCTCACAGGCGCGTGCCTCCACGGAGCTTGGCTGAATTTGAGAGTTTGAAAAGCTTTAAAAACAAATCCACTTTGTAAACAGCAAATGGCTGGGTTCTCACTGACAATTGATGCTGGTACAGGTGGAGAAAGTAGATGATCCGTCAGTTGTGATGGGCTGGGCGAATAGCGCTGAGTAAATTGTGAAAGCTGGGGGGGGGGTGTCCCTGACTCTGTCCTTAGTATGCTGCTGAGATGATAAGCTAAAGGGCCTCCTGTCCTCCTAGGGCTGCACTGAGCCTTATTTTCTTCTGGGAAATATCTGTGGTAAGGAAGGTGATGGAGAGAATAGTAGTTGCTAGGAACTGTTACCTACAGTGTAGGTTTCTGTATTTGTTCCAGTGTTTTAAATGAAACACTTTTACAATCAAAGCTTTTTGGATCCTCCTTAAATTTACATTTCAGCATACTGCATCTCTGGGGTTATTGGATTCTTTTATTTGTTTTGGTGCTGGGGATGGAATACAGGACTCTCCCATGGAGATTTATCCCCAGTTCACCATATATTTTGAGATAGGGTCAGTCTCATTTCCCCAGGTTGGACTTGAATTTGTGATCTTTCTTTTTTAACTTTCCAGTTATCTTTCTTTCTTGTTATGTTTCTGAAACAGAGTCTCACTATGCAGTTCAGGCTGACCTTGTGCTTGCTTTGTACCCCAGGCTGGTCTTGAGCTTGCAATGATCTTCCTGCCTCAGGCTCCTAAGTGCTGGGGTTACAAGCATGTGCCACCACGCTCAGCTCTTTTTCTTTTTTTAAGGCAATATGTAGGTATTTTTTTCTAAGTGGTAATAGGGTCAAAGGGAAGAACTTTCACAAGGAGGTAAGACAGGGCCTTATCCAAACTCTCAAGACCAAAGGTAGGATGAGCTTTTAGTTACTGACTTATGATCCTGAGCTTGGCAAACTTTTCCAGATGCAGAACATGTAAACTCCCACTCACGCTGTGGATGGCCAGTTTCAGTGAAATCATTGTTCCTATTATTAGCTTTGTGAGAAGACTTCTCAGAATATTTAGTTCTGTGTTCATGAGCTGACAAATACTTGAAAAGAGAAGAGAAAAACTTTTTCTTTCTTTCTTTTTTTTAATCCAAGAAGGTTAGGTGTTCACAGAAAATCTTTGAGGTTTCTCTGGTTATAACCCCCAGACTGCTTATATCTGGAATATTGTGGGTTTGGTTCAGGACCCTTTGATAATGGCGAAAAATCAGATTGTCAGCAAGAATACTGTTTAACGTGGCATTACAAAACTGTGGGTTCACTCCACAGTGCAGCCCAATTTTGTCACCTACCTACCATGTGGCTGTATCTCTGCGTGCAGTGTCTGTCTGCAGAGAGACTTTCTGCTGTATTGGAAAGAACTGCAAAAGCTGTTTGCTCTGCTAATTTCGGGCTGTAAATGAGTTCTCCTTTTTTTTGAAACGTTCGCCTTGTGTTAGCAAAACATAAAATAGAAGGAAACTCATTACACACTCTTGTAATGGTGAGGCAGAACTAATAAGAGAATATGTTTAAAATTAATTGTGGGACTGTAACACCGAGTGGGTGTGTGGATGGCGGGGGGCGGGGGAGCTGAGAGCGTCGTGTTTTCCCAGGAGCCGGCCCGGATCATTTGTTGGCAGTACTTACTGGCTGAAGTCAGTTTTCATTTCAAGGTAAATTGGAAAGGGAAATTAAACCTTATTGTTGTGCTCTTAGGAGAGGGGAAGGGGATGGAGGCGGCAGGCAGGGTGAATGCTGGGGAATGGTTAGTGGAGTGCCAAGATTAGTGCTGTATTTTAACGGAAGGTGACATCATGGGCCCCTTCGGACTCGAGGAACCCCGAGCCACAGCCTTCATGGTCCCCTTGTCGGGGTGGGTGATGTCGCTGTGCATGTAAACGACCACATTGGGGGACATCAGCGCTTAGGCTTTAATGAATCTTTGCAAAGGAGCAAACGCATCCTGCACCGACCTGCGCAGCTGCGGGCGCCTGGGCAGAGGTACACAGTAGTTGGCAGGTCGCGTGAGGACGTGATTACATCGCTTGCCTCCGGTGCCCGAGCTCAGGTTCAAACGGGAGCCTCCACCAGGCAGCCCCCTCGGGTGCTTTCCCGAGTGCTTCCGCTCCCTAGTCCACCTGTCAGGAGTTGACCATGGCTCAGAAGACCGAGGCCCGAGCCTTGGTTTTTGTACCGACTTGGTTTTCTCAACATGGCCAGGAGGGGGCGTTGTTAGGTTCTTACAAGGTTTGCTCCCAATGCCGAAAAGATGGGGTAGCGCCTGTGTCCCTAAGGCAAGTTTTCATCTTCTCTCCTTCCTTCCCTCCCTCCCTCTTTCCCTCCCTCCCTTTCTCCCTCCCTCTTTCTTTCCTTCCTTCCTTCTGACCTTTTTTTTTTTTTTAAGACAGTCTATGTAATTCAGCTGACCTTGAACTCATAATGTAGCACAAGCTAACCTTAAACTCCACAGCAATCCTTCTGCTTCAGCCTCCCCAGTCCTGGAATGACAGGTATTGAATGCTACCCAGCCAAATCAAACATTTTACAGCTTGGCCTTCCTCTCTGGCTACCTTAGACACACTGTCTGCAACTCCAGCATGCCTTGCATAGAAGTAGCCCTATAGAGGGTTTTGTGAGTGATCTGAGAATGGATTCAAATATCCTGGGGCTTTAACTGTGTACTGAGCTAATGTGGAGTGGTGTGTGTGTGCGTGCGCGCGCGTGTGCGAGCGTTGATTTTCATTTTTTTGGTTCCTCTTTACGTTTTACAGAAGACCAAAAATATACATGTGTTATTTGGGCTTCCCCGGGGGCATCTGGTAGGAACTTTGAGGGGTTTTGCCCCCGTGGAGTGACAGGACGGAGGCAAGCTTGTCCCTGTATCTGCTGTTCTTCTCAGATGTTTTCTTCCAACTGGCTGTGGGTGTAGGATGTCGGAGAACCAAGAGCAGGAGGTAAGGTGTCCTCAGGCAGGGGTGGTACCACTGGAGGCACAGCTGTGGGGGGTGGAGTAGTGCTGTCCTCCTGGCACCTCCCTCACAACTCCAGGGGAAGCCTGGAGCAAAGTCAGTAACAGTGACATTGTTTGGATGGGATGCTCCTTTTGTTTTTTTTGGAGATAGGGTCTTTTATTTGTTGTTGTTTTGTTTTTTCTTCTTTTTTTGGCACTGGAGATCGAACTTAGAACCTTACACTTGCTAGGCAGGTGCTTATGCCACTAAGCTATCTCCCTGGCCCTGTTTAATTTGAAGCAAGATCTTCCTGTGTAGTCCAGGCTGGCCTTGAACTCAGCCCCTTGAATGCTGGGATTATAGGCATGCATGCACCACCATTTCTGGCTGCAGATAGTCTTGCTATGTAGTCCGGACTGGCTTGGAACTCTATAGGTAGCCCAGGCTGGCCTGTCTTGTAGCAGTCCTCCTGCCTCAGCCTCCTGAGTGCTAAGGCTGCAGACGTGCAGCTTGGAATGTAGATTCAAGGGCAGGGACTGTTGACTCTTGTCATGCTGTTGCCTGAGTGCTCACCACTCAGCACAGAGCCCCAACTAGTAACGGGCACTTGGGAAATAGCGTTGAATGGAAGGACAAAGGCCTGCGGGAAGGTCGGTGTGAGGAGGAAGGGCCGGGTGCCCTGCTGCCCTCTGGCACTGAGGGCTGTTTCTTCCCCGCAGGAAGTGATCACAGTGCGTGTTCAGGACCCCCGCGTGCAGAATGAGGGCTCCTGGAACTCTTATGTGGACTACAAGATTTTCCTCCATGTGAGCACGTGTGGCACACTGGGTGGGGAGCCCTGAGGTGGTCCCTGCCTGACCCTCCATGTTGCCTCCCTGCAGACCAACAGCAAGGCCTTCACCGCGAAGACTTCATGTGTGCGCCGCCGCTACCGGGAGTTTGTGTGGCTGAGAAAGCAGCTGCAGAGGAACGCCGGCTTGGTGTGAGTTTCTCCTGGGCCTTCTTGCCTTGCCTCTTGCAGGTGGTGGAAGCGGGAGGTGTAGTGAGGGCAGCTTGCAACAGGCCAGGCATGAGAAAGGCCCTTCCTGCCTTCCTTCCTTTTTGGTCTCATGGTGGAGCCCAGGCGGATCTTGAACTCTTGGTGACCCTTCTGCCTCAGCCCCCTGAGTGCTGGGATGACAGGTGTGAACCACCACACTGGCTTTTTTTATTTTTTTAATTTAAAGTGAACTATATGGGTTGGGCATCTCTTTGGGGTATTTATTTGATCAAGGCTGGTGTGGCTGTCCCAGATGTGGCAATTTCCTGACCTGGCTGTCCCACTGTTACTTCATAGCCCGGTTCCTGACCTTCCTGGGAAGGCCCCCTTCTTCGGCAGCTCCGACGAGTTTATTGAGAAGCGGCGCCAAGGCCTGCAGCACTTCCTGGAGAAGTAAGCAGAAATCGGGTTTCTGTGGCTGCAGGGCAGGGGCAGGGGCATGGAGGTGCCCAAGGGATGCCATTCCTGCTCTGCTCCTGGGGCCCTCATGTCCTCAGAGTTGCCTGTGGGGTGACACCTAGTGCTGTGGTCCCTGTGTTGCCCAGGGTCTTGCAGAGCGTGGTCCTCCTGTCTGACAGCCAGCTGCACCTCTTTCTGCAAAGCCAGCTCTCGGTGCCCGAGATAGAAGCCTGTGTGCAGGGCCGGAGCCCCACCACGGTGGCCGATGCCATCCTGCACTATGCCATGTCCAACTGTGGCTGGGCCCAGGAAGAGAGGCCAGGTGTGGCCCGCCAGGCCCATGGCGATCAGCCCAACAGGTAAAGACGACACTGCAGCAAGACGGGTGTCCTATCCCCCTGCCAGGGGACATAGTGTCCCAGCGGGGAGCTTTGCAGCAGGCTTATCTGAGTGCGTGCTTCCCGCATTGTAAGTGGGAACAAGTGAAAGGGAAGATGACTTTCTCATTTGTCCTGTTGCTTTTTTTTTTTTTTTTCTCAGAACCAGGGATTCAATTCAGGCCCTTGTGCTTGCCAGGGAAGCGCTTATTCCACTGAGCCATCTCCCCAGCTCTTGTTTTTGTTTTTTGAAACAGGGTCTTACCATGAAGCCCAGGCCAGCCTTTCATTCATTGCAATCCTCCTGCCTCAGCCTCTTGAATGCTAGGTGACAGGCGTGGACTGCCACACCCCTCTCTTATTTGTCCTGTCCTTTATCCCTACAGCGGTGTATACCAATTTTAATAATAACTTGAGTGCCACCCCTGCTCCCAGGGGCTGAGCTGACCACAAAAAAAAAGAAAAAACTTGATTGGTGGGCATGGTGGCATACCAAAAAACAATTTATTGGTGGATCACAAATTTTACATTTAAAAAATGACATAGTTATGTAGTGTTAAGTAAATTCACAGAGCTGTGCAATTATGTGAGTACCATCCGTTTTAGAACATTTGCATTTGCTACACAAAGCTGGCCTGGCACTTTGGCCTGTGATCTCAGCTACTTGGGAGGCTGAGGCAGGAGGATTACCAGTTCAAGGCCAGTCTTGGCAACTTAGACCCTGTTCCAAATTGAAAAGGGTAGGAGTGGGGTCTGCTCTGCAGCAGTGTGCACGGCTGGCATGGTCAGGATCTGGATGCATTTTCTAGCGCTAAGAATGAAACGTTAGAAGGCACTGTGTGCCTGAGAGCAGGGCCTTTCTATGTGACACCATCGTCAGAATGTGGGGAGCATGCGCTCTGTGTAAGCTGCCAGACCTTCTTCCAGCGACATCTCACACACACAATATGTGGCTAAGGGTCCAGGGAGATGGCTCAGTAGAATAAGTGCTTGCCTGGCAAGTGCAAGGGCCTGAGTTCAATCCCCAGTTCTACCAAAAAAAAAGAAAGAAAATATATGGCTGAGCCGGGTATGGAGGTGCATGTCTATTGTTCCAGTACTGGAGAGGCTGAGGCAGGAGCATCGCCATGAGTTTGAGGCCAGTGTGGGCATACACTGAGACCCTGTCTTGGAAAAACAACACAGAAAAGAGATGTGCGTTTGTACTGGCTTTTTTCTCATGTATGTATGTATGCGGTACTGGGAATTGAACCTGGTGCCTTCACATGGAGCTACATGGCCCAGTCTTATGTTTTTTTTTTTTTTTTTTTTTTTTTTTTTTTTTTTTTTTTTTTTGTTTTGAGGGAGGGTTTCTCAGTAAGTTGCCCAGGCTGGGCTTACATTTGCAATCTTCCTGCCTCAGCCTTCTAGAGTACTGGGGTTATAGATGTGTACCATCACATCTGGCCAGCATAATAATTTATCTTTCCATTTGCAGGGTGGGTTGCAGGGTCTTCCAAGACAGGCTCTCACTTTGTAGCGCAGGCTGGCCCTGAAGTCCCAAGGATCCTCCTGCCTCAGCCTCCCAGCCTGGCTAGTGCAATGTCTCCAGAATGGGTCCATCTGGAGGAAGCTCAAGCCTGCTTCAGGGTCTCAGCGACGCCAGGGCATGGCCGGGACATGCTGCCCTTATTGGTGCCATCTCTGTGTCCTCATTGCGCTGTTCATCCCGCTCATCTGTTCAGCCTTCCTCTCCCTCTCCCCTCTGCAGTTGCTGCTTCCTGCCGAGGTCGGGGAAGAGGGGCTCACCATCGCCACCCCCCAGTGATGAGCAGGACAGCCTGGCAGTGTGGGCCCCAGGGGTTGACTCCGAGGCGCCCTCCCTGGAGGGCCCTGCGCTGCTGCCTCCCTCCTCACCACCACCACCCTGTGATTGCTCTCGGCCTGACGAGGGACCCTCTGCCCACCAGGCTGTGGGAGGTGACCGTGCCATGACTTTGGACCCTGGCCAGTTGGATGCAGTTTGGGAAAACTGAGGTCCGCTGTGGGCTCCGAGTTCTGTTTCAAGATGGGCACAGGATGAGCTATGTGTGTGGCATAAGCCTGTGGTCCCAGCACCCAGGAGGCGAGGCAGGAGGGTCTCTTCACGGTCAAGACCAACCTGGGCTACATAGCAAGAGCCTGTCAGCATCCCTCCCACTTAAAAAAAAGACAAAGATGCAGGCAGGAGACTGGTTCTGGTGGGTGGGGCAGGGTGAAGGCGTTCGGTTGGGTGCACAGAGGTCTGTAGAGATTGTTCTTCTGACTCCTCCATAGAACAGATGTTATGCAGCTGTTGCTGAGATACACCACGGGCGCTAGGGGCCTGCTGGCTTTGAATAGAACCCTGGATTTAGTCTCTTGGAAGCTGAGTTGTGGGTAGCTGGTAGAGAGCTCCAGGTGGTTGGCTCTGGGGATTGGCTGTCATCCTGAACACACCAGCCTTGCCCTGTGACCGTCCCGCCTCAGCCTCAGAGTGCTGGGATCGCTGGTGTGTGCCGCCACCTGGCTCCTCCTCCCTTCCCCTCCCCTTTCTGCCTCCTGAGTCTTGGACCTAGGGCTGCTCCACTACATCCCTACATTTTACTTTTTAGAGTCAGGGTCTCTTGGATTCCCAAGCTGCCCTTGAACTTGCAACCCTCCTGTCCGAGTGCAGAGTTCCCTGGTGCTGGGTCCAGCTTCCCTCCTTGCCCAGGGCATGTGCCTTTCCTCAGCTGCTGCTGAGCAGAGCAGGCCCTGTGACCCCTTTGCCGACCCCTTTGGCGGGGGCTTGCACAGCCCTGGAGACCTCAGCCCAGCAGGCTGAGCCGGGCCTGGGAGCCTTGGCTAGACGCCATTGGTCACAGCTGGAGGGAGAGCTGAGCTAGGGGTTTGTCTTGGAGTGAGGACTGGGTTCTCTTTCCTGAGGGCTAGTGTGGCCTTCCTGTTTCAAATTCTTTTCTTCCCCCTTAGCAGCAGGGCCCTATCCCAGGGCTCTGGAGGGCACCGTGGGGTAGGGCAGCTGCCTGTTCAGCTCAGCAGGTGCTGGCCAGGGGCCTCTTCTGCTTGGAAGAGCAGCCTGAGGGTGGAGGCAGGGCACATCGAGGTCCCTGAATGGCCTTGCACTTGTGCCCCAAAGTCACCCCCAACATGTCTAGGCGGAGCCTTCTAGCTTCTGTCAGGGTTCTCAGTTTAAGAGTTGAGGGGCTTTGGCTTGAAATAAATCACAAGTATTTAAGCCTGTTGTTGATATTTGTGTCCAACAAGGTGGAGGTCAGGGTGCCCTTGAACTCACTCTGTAGCCCGGGCTTTCCTCAGAGTCGCAGTGATCTTCCTGCCTCAGCCTCCCTAGTGCGGGGGTGACAGGTGTGCGTCACCACGCTGGGCAACTCATGAGTTTTCTCAGCGTGGCAGTGAAACTTAAGAACCCGGCAGTGGCTGGTGCCCTGCGAGCTCGCAGCCTTCCCAGGAGCGGGAACCTTGTTAGGTGTAATTTACCTGCCCTGTCGCCCTGCAGCCTGCTTGCCTTGCGGGGCCAGGTGCTGAGCGGGAAATAAAGTTTGTCAACAGGCAGATGGGGAGCGGGGGCTGGCGCTCACCCCTCGCTCTTGCCCGCTCCCCTGGGTCTCTACTCCATCTGACGCAGCCGAGCAAAGCGAGGCTCGAAAACCCACAGTGGCAAATCCAAAATGTCAAAGGAAGTTCATTTGAGAGGGGGGAAAAACCCCCACGCAGCCCTCGCGAAAGCGCGACAGATGCTCCGCTAATGGCATCCGCGTTGCCGATTGGTGGGGGCGGCTCATGAATATTAATGAACCCAGGGCTCCAAATGGTGCAGCTGTGAACCCAGCTGTGCGCAGCTCTCTGATCTCAAAACTTCCAGACAGGAGCCAGGGGTGGTCCGCGGCAATTCCCTACTCAGCCAAAAAGCAGCGCGCGCTCGGCCGCTTCCGCCCGCCCCGAGCCGCCCGACAGCAGGCGCCGCGCCGACACGGCTGTGATTTTCCTGACTCCCGGCTTTTTTAACGATCGATTAGTAGCCCGCGCTGCAGCTCCGGAGTTCCTCCGAGCCGCCCGGCGCTGTGTTGAATTGGAGGTCAGCCGGGTCCATGCAAGGTGCGGCTTTACTAAGAACCCGCCCAGGGCCCCCAAGGTTCCCAGGTGTCCTCAGCTCAGGGTCTCCAGGAACCCCGGGGAAGTGGCCCTCCCAGCGTGTTGTAGGTGAAAGCATTTGGACGCTAATGAGGCTCGAAGCTAGGTTTTGCCGCGCTTCTTTCTCTGAGCCAGGTTTTCTCTGTCCATAGCCCTTTAGCAACGCTAGTGCTTCTGCCTTCCCAGTGCTGGGAGCACAGCCCCGCCACACCACGCCTGGCTTCCTTGTCCTTCTTCCAGCGGCTGTGTCCAAGGCCTAAGTCTCGTCATCTGTTACTGAGGGAAAATACTAGAACCTGAGTGTGCGGGAATTATACGGTGAAGTGTGTGTGTGTGTGTGTGTGTGTGTGTGTGTGTGCATGCATGTGTGTAGGGGAAGCTTTGGCTTGCTCACATACGAGTAACTTTGTATACAGTATACATCAGCCTACAGAGCCAGGTGAGGAGAGTAGGACAGTTTTATACTGTTTTTCAGCACTCAGGGTTGCTGAGGCAGGAGGATTACAAATTCAAGCTCAGTTTAGGCAATTTTCCAATTTAACAAGAACTTGTCTGGAAATAAAGAATAAAAAGGGTTGGAGGTGAAACTTAAGGCAAAGACTTGAATTCAGCCCCCTGTACCACAATGAATATATATTCACCAAGAGACCCAGGCATATTGGCCCACACCTGTCATCCCAGCACTTGAGAGGCTGAGGCAGGAGGATCCTTGTGAGTTGGGGGCAGCCTGGGCTACACAGCAATTTTTTTGTCAAAAAAAAAAAAAAAAAAAAAAAAGTACCTAACTTAGTGCACAGCCTAGTCGTTGAAAGGCCCCATCTCCTCCCAAGACAAGTGACTTCATAAGTCAAGAGCTACCTCAGACCTGGTGTTGCTGAGCCAATGCCTCCACAACCCGGAGGCTAAGGATTGTGAGCAAGCTCTTACTCCTAAAACCAACCCTGAAAACCTCTGCACTGGGATTTTTTTTCTCTTGAGTGCCATGGTGGCTTTATTTATTTTTTGGTGGAACCGGGGACTGAACTCAGGCCCTTGCGCTTGCCTGGCAAGCACTTATTCTATTGAGTCATTTCCCCAGTCCCTGGGTTTTACTTTTAAAAAGTTTGGGGACAGAAAAATTTGTCTCAGAACTTAAGTACTTCTCATGAGAATATACTCTGATCACCTGAAGATGTGCTTCAATTTTTTTTGAGACAGGTCCTTCTTATATAGCCCAGGTTGGCCTCAAACTGTCAGCAATGCTCCTGCCTCAGCCTCCCCAGTGCTGGGATTACAGGCATGTACCACCTCACAGGGCTTGCTGAATGATTTTGAACAACATGAGGTAGGCAGAGCATGGCCAACCCAAAGGATTCCACAGGCTTTAGGGGCAGAAGCAGAACTCTGTCAGCCCCTGTCCAGCCTCCTGCCTGGGGCAGCCTTGAGTCCATGTGGGTGCAGCCGGTGAGGTGCCACACCTCAGATGCACAGAGTTTGCCACTGCCATCTACTTAGAAGCCAATGTGGCCTCTGAACTTAGGGTGGATGTCAGCCTTCCCACCTTCTTTCTGGGAGTTTTCCTTAACATACTGTGTTGGTGTTCTGTGCCCCTGGGGATGGAACTCAGGGTCTTCTACACGTTGGCCAAATGCTCAACCACCATATCCTAGTTCTTTTTAAAAATGATGACATGTTCTAAGTTGCCAAGCCTGGCCTGCCTCAGCCTCCAGAGTACCTGGGATCGCACCACTCCTGACCCAACCCACTCTCCAGCCTCCCCCCTCCTTATTGTCCCTCCCCATCTTGCCCCAGTTGACCTGTAGGGAATTAAACTACATGGAACCTGCTGCAGGGACCCATGGCACAAGTGGCTTTCCAGCAGGGCTGTAGGAACCAGAACCAACATCTCAGACAAATGACTCCCCGAGGGAGAGACAGTCATTCCTCAGTCATGCCTGAATAGACAGCAAGGAAGCTGAAGATGTCAACTCTCGAGGTCCACGTGGTGGCCTGTGAGTTCTAGGCTGGCCTGGGCCACGAAGTGAGCTCAAGGCCAGTCTGAACTGATGAACGACACTGTCTCAAAAGACAAAACAAAATCTCAAGGTCTGATAAACACACCTTTTTCCTTTTCTTTCTGAGACACAGTCTTACTATGTAGCCCAGGCTGGCGTAGAACTCCGAGGGGTCCTCCTGTTTCAGCCCTCCAAACAGGAGGATTACAGGTGTGCACCACCACAGACCACCTTTCACTGGGAAGTTTGTAAGGATTTTCTCCTGGGCTGGCAGAAAATTCCACAGCTGCTTCTGGAATCTTCGGATGAGAAGCCCCAGCCCAGATTCCCTATGCTTCCAAGCAATCCTGTCCTACCTTCCCCTGTGAACCACAGGCTGGAAGAATTGCTGGCTCCTTCCTTGCTGCCCTAACCTGAGTGCCCCTGCCCTGGTGGCTATGTTGGTGTGGGGGCTGGGTGCCCTGGCAGAAGCCCGTGGCGGTGGCAGCAGTGGTGCAAGCTGCTGGCTGGGCGCTGCAGACCTAGATGTACCCTCCCAATTAGGGCACATCTGCTGGCTTTTAAGGCCGCCCATTCCTTGAATGATGAGGCTGGGAGCGCCGGGGAGGTGGCTGCTGATTAAACAGCCCTGCACCGCTCCTGGAAAATGAGTGTAATTATGAGTGGTCCCAGCAGAGGGACGAGTTCCAATCCCGCTAATAACCCTTCCAGGTGCCTGTGGGGTGGGCCCCAGGGACACAGCAGTGCGGGGCTCTGCCTGGCGCTGGGCTGCCTAATGCGGCAGAACCCATGGCCCTTCATTGGGTCTGGGCCATGTTGGGTTGGAAGGTTCTTTTTTTCTTCGAGACAGGATCTGGACACAAAGCCTAGGCTGGCCTTGAACTTGGCACTCTCCTGTGGGGGTGCAGGTGAGGGGCACAGCGTGCATGTAGGCAGGCAGTGTGGAGCCTTGTGTGTGCATCTTCCCAGGCCTGCCTGCACCCTCTAGCCAGGGAGTCTCTCTGGGTGCACATGCAATGTGGGGGCAAGTGGGTCTCAGCTGAGGAGACCTGGCCCCAAACACATTTCCGAAAGATCTGGAGACACCACTCTCCTGGGCTGGGGAGCAAGGTGGGGACTGCACTACTGTTGGTGCCCCGGAGGTTGAGACCAGGACTGCTGCTGATGTTCCACGGGACCTGGACAGAGTAGGTTTCTGTGGCTCAGGATATCAGTAATGTTGAGAACAAAGTGCACAGCCTCCAGTTCTGTGCCAGCCCCCCCCCCCAACTTGGACCTGAGGAAGAAACCATCTCACATATTCAGCTGCAGCCAGGCGCTGTGGGGCACGCCTGTGATCCCAGCATTTGGGAGGCCAGCCTGGCCTACTTAGGGAGACTTCTTGTGTCAAAAACCTCCAAGAAACAATAGAGCAATCCAGATGCAAAGTGCTGGCCCGGGGGGGGGGGGGGGGGGGGGTTGGGGGGGTGTGATGTGAGCCACACCAGGGATTCCCAATGCAGTGAGGACCAGGCTGGAGGCTGGTCTGTCATTTTGGGACAGAATGAGAGGGGCCAGCTGCTCCCTGCCCGGCCCAGATGCCCACTGCAAGGAACCGCACCAGAAGCCTCTTGGAGCTCATTCCTGCTGTGCGAGGCTGGGGACTGGCACACGGTTGCCCAGAGGCACAAAAATGTTTCCTGTGGTGGCATCAGGCCAGGTGGTGGTGACATGGTGGCTGTGATGGGACCCAAGGAGGAAGCTGAACACACAGCCACCAATGGCAGGCCAGCCCAGAGACAGCAGGCCTCCCCAAGCAGGTCGGCAGCATAAGGCAGGTTGGCCAGGCAATGCCTGGAGAGATCTGGGGACAGGAGTTCCGTTTTCTGTTTTTTTTTTTTTTTGTCTTTTTAAGACGGTCTCACTATACAGTTCAGACTGGCACTGAGCTTGCTTTGTAACCCAGGCTGGTTTCAAACCTTCAACAGTCCTCTGCCTCAGCCTTCTGAGTGCTGAGATTACAGGCGTGCACCACCACATCCAGCTGTTTTCTGTTTTGAGACAGGGTCTTGATATGCAGCCCCGGCTGGCCCGGAACGCACAGTGATCCTCCTGCCTCAGCTTCCCTGGGGTTGCAGGCGTGTGCCACCATATCTTGCTGTGGCTTAGTTTTAGTGTGACCACACATCCAGGTTTACAGTTGTGGTCTCAGCCCCTTTAACTTTCAAAAGTGTCTCTCTTTGGATAGTACATTATACGTCCTCAGCTCCCCTGAACATCATTCTGCTATTGTCAGCCATTTGTAAAAGATGTCTGTGCAGTGGGGCTGTGGAAATAGCTCAGCTGCATAAGTGCCTGCCTGGCAAGCTCAAGGTCCTGAGTTTTATCTCTGGTACCGAAAAAAAAAAAAAAAATTCTGTGCAAAAGAGGCTACATCTTAAAATGAGTCCTCATCAGAATCCAGACATATGGCCGTCAGCTCGCACTAAGGAGAGAAACAGTGGGGTTTGGTGAACAGTTAGTTTTTTTTATAGAGAAATCGGGGAAAATACTCTCGAATCTCTGGGAAAAGAGAAATCTCAGGGCTGGGGAGATGGCTCAGTGGAATAAGTGCTCCCTGGCAAGCACAAGGGCCTGAGTTCAATCCCCGGTTCTACAAAAAGAAAAGAGAAATCTCTTTCTTGCTGAGAATTTCTATCTCTGTAAATTCCAGAGGGAAGTGAGGCAGCCAGGCAAGAGGGGAGGGAAAATGAGCCGGAGCAGGCCATGAACCGCGAATCCTCCGCGCAGGCGCACTCTGCAGCCAGCGCTGTTTGGCTGGGGCGGTGAGAATTAATGAGTCAGTGACTCTCGGGATTTATCTTCCAGAGCCACTCGTGGAGGGGCTCTTGGGAGAGGGCTTTTTTCCCTTTCTACTCTTGTTTTTAAGCCAAAGAGGAAAGCATCACTGTCCCTGGTCTCTGAGAATTTTGTTCTTACACTACAGGAGGTCTTCCTTTTTTTTTTTTTTTTTTTTTTTTTTTTTTTTTTTTGTGGTACCAGGGATTGAACTCAGTCCCTGTGGCTTGCCAGGGAAGTGCTTATTCCACTGGGCTATCTCCTCCATCCCAATAGGTCGTACTTTTGTTTCCTGTTTTCCCTTCTTTCTCATCAACTCCAGGCTCATTGTGGTTTTTGACCACAGGGCCTGGCCATGTAGTTACACTGCCAGGCTGGCCTTGAAGTCAAGGTAACCCTCCAGCCTCAGCCTCCGAGTTCTGGGATGAAGGACATGTGCCCATGCCCGGCTCACACTGTGCCCCAAGCTGCCAGTGCAGCGTTAGTGCAATGCCAGGGCCTGGCATGCAAGGCGGGTTTTGCAGCTGTCTCTCCAGAGCTGCTAATTGCAGCAGAACTCAAGCGAATTAGCAAGCGAAGTGGCTGACAGAGAATATTGGGCTTGTGCATCTCCTCCCTACACACCGTGTGTGATTTTGGCCAGTTCGTCACAGCCCCTTGATCCTCTTTTCTTTTTTTAAAAAAAAAAAATCATTTGGTTGTTACAGGGTTTCATTATACAGCTTGGACTTGTGGTGACTTTCAGCCTCCCCAGCACTGGGATAACAGGTGTGCGTCACCAGCCCAAACTTGGTGGCTGGCTCAGTGTATCCTGGGGGCAGGGCCGGCGTGGCGTGTGGTGCCGGGGATCGAATCGTGGTCCCTGTATTTGCCTAAGCTTGCTGTTAGTCCACTGAACTGTCTTGCAGGCGCCTCTTCTTGTCTTTTGCAGGCTGGCTTCTTAAGGCGGCAGAGCTTGAGGTGAAGGCTCTGGGTGCTCTATTATGTGAGGTATAAGACTCTGTCTTAAAGAACCAGCCACGCCTGCCATCCCCACACTCAGGAGACTGAGGCAGGAGGATGGCTGAGTGTGAGGCCTACAGAGTGAGACTCTGTCTCAAAAAATCACAAAAAACAAAACATCGCAAATAGCCGGAGCAGTTCCAGGCCAGCTTTCTTTTTTTTTTTTTTTGTCTTTTTGAGACAGGGTCTCACTATGCAGTTCAGTCTGGCCTTAAGCTCACTTTGTAGCTCAGGCTGGTCTCGAACTCACAACAATCCTCCTGCCTCAGCCTCCCGAGTGCTGGGATTACAGGCATGTGCCACCATGCCCTGCTTAAGGCCAGCTTTCTAAGTAATCCATTTGTTCAGATTTTGGGGGCTAATCTAATTTCTTTTTCTGTTAAGTTATATAGCTGGTTGGTCGCGCAGGACCTTTGCAGTGCCATGGGCGGTCTGCATGCACCAACGGACCACTTGCGATGCCCTGGGACTGGAGCCACGGGAGGTTCGTGCTGAGTGCGCAACAGCGAGGGTCAGTGCAGGGCAGCGCGTGACAGTGTCCAGGCCGTCCAGCCTCCCAGCCTCAGCCCCTGGGACTCCTTGGGACAGGCTAGGGGAAGGGCGTTGTCGTGTGCGCCTCTCTGCTGACCGCCTTGGGATGATGCCCACTGTCCCCAACTATGGGCCTCGATGGATGATGGGTGAGCAGGTGTGCGAAGCGCGAGGCAATTGGCTCTCGTTGGTTCAACCAGCTTGTGTGCTGCCACCTAGCGGTGACTTCCTCTTTAGTACCCTGTGGCGAGTGGGGAAGGTAACTGTTGCCTCTCGTGTTCCCTTTCATTGCAGATCCCAAGTTCTCTCTCCTAGACCTAATCTGTTTCATTTTCTTATTTTTTTTCCTTTTAGAGACAAGATCTCACTAAGTAGTTCAGACTACCTTTGAACTTACCTGTAGCCCAAGCTGCTCTGAAACTCATGGTGATCCTCTGCCCTCTGCCTCCCAAGTTCTGGGATGCCAGGTGAGTGTCACCATGCCTGACTGGAGTTTATGTTCTTAATCACTCTTTGGCTGCTTTTTCAGTGCATAGATAACCTGAGTGCTGGGTGCAGGGATAGGAGAGAGAAAAAGCACCCTGTACGAGGGAGCCTGTCTCAAAGTACTTCCCGAGGGCCTTGAGTGACACAAGGCCATGTCGCTGGGGAAGGGCTCGGAGGAGGAGCTCTCCAACGTGCTGACCTGGGTCTGGCTGCCCAGGAAGATGTGAAGGGAAAACTGACC
Organism: Ctenomys sociabilis; assembly: GCA_004027165.1. NCBI lineage: Eukaryota > Metazoa > Chordata > Mammalia > Rodentia > Ctenomyidae > Ctenomys > Ctenomys sociabilis. Next base: position 18,273 of record PVKA01038875.1, read on the forward strand.
ATGGTGGTGTATGCCTGTAATCCCAGCACTCAGAAGGCTGAGGCAGGAGGATCATTGTGAGTTCATGGCCAGCCTGGACTTAAAAGTGAGACCCTGTCTCAACCAACCAACCAAGAAGCCAGAAGATGAAAAGGAAGTCGCCAAGTGGAGGGAGCTGAGGAGTGGGTGGCATCTGGCAGGCTCGGAGCCCACTATGTCCTCATGGACCTGCATGCCTCCTCCTCTCCCTGGATTTTTTTTTTTTTTTTTTTTTTTTGCGGAACTGGGGATTGAACTCAGGCCTTTACGCTTGCCAGGGAAGCGCTTATTCCACTGAGCCATCTCCCCAGCCCCCCCTTTTTTTTTCTTTTTGAGTCAGGGTCTCACTATGCAGTTCAGGCTGGCTTTGTAGCTCAGGCTGGTCTCGAACTCACAACAATCCTCCTGCCTCAGCCTCTTGAGTGCTGGGATTACAGGCATGCACCATTCTTCCTGGCTTTTGTGGGCCTTTTGATTCTATCTGGTCTTCCCTGCCCACTCTGCTGGGGGACAGTGGTGTCACCACCCAAGGAAGGAACTCAACACCCATGCACCTGGAGGAGGACCAATCTGGAGTTTATTTGTGCTTTGCAGGCTGGGGAACCCCCACGTTTCCTAGGGCAAGGCAGAGTGGGACAGGTGCCAGGCTGCGTCTCTTCCTTCTTGTCTCTGGTTCTCAGTCTCCTTGGCACAGCTAGGACTTGGTGTCAGCAAAGAAGAGGGGTAGGGCTGAAAGGAGTGGACCAAGCTCTGGATCGGCTTTTCCATGGGGCAGGGAAGAAAGGAATGTATCCTAAGGGTAAATAAATACACATGTTTGCTTTCATGGTTCAAAATAGGCAGGTATGCCAGGTGTGATGGTGCATGCCTATAACCCCCGCATTTGGGAGGCTGAGGCAGGAGGATCGCTGTGAGTTTGAGACCAGTCTGGGCTACAAAGTGAGCTCAAGGCTAGTCTGAACTGCATAGCAAAACCTTGTCTCAAAATAAAGCGTAGTACAGAATGCCCCTGGTTATGGGGCAGTTCCCTGACCACAGAGGGCTTGGTACCTGGGCCTCATCTGTCCTCCATGTCAAAGGCAGCGGTGAGATACTCCCTTGGCACAATGCCAACCAGACCGTTCAGCTCTCCGACCCACCAGCCGAACATGTTGTATTCCTGCAAAAGAGGCAGAGGGAAGACAATGTGCTTTGTACCTGCTTCTGTGGGTGCTTAGGGCAATAGCCCAGGCAACTCTCCTGCAGGGCTGAGGATGAACAGCAGTGGGAATTATTGATACACCTTGGACCACGCAGGATGAGGAGGAGCATGCACAGGAGGAAAGCAAGTGCACCCCATGGGTGTGGCGGCGCACACCTGCGAGCCCAGCGCTCAGGAGGCTGAGGCAGGAGGGTCTCAGTGAGTTTGCACCCAGCTAGGGCTACACAGTGAGACGCTGGTTAAAAAAAAAAATCTACCCATTTTAACTGCATCCCATCTGTGGTAGACACAGGAAATCTGATGTCATGAAAGATCTCAGTGTACTTTTTAAAACTGATTAATTAGGGCCAAGCAGATAGCTCAGTGGCAAGAGCAAGGTCCTGAGTTCAATCCTCAGTACCACACACACACACACACA
>PVKA01038876.1:0-19903 GCA_004027165.1 Ctenomys sociabilis
GAGTCGGTCGCGCTGTCTCTGGCCGGTCTCAGGAGCTGGGCGGGGGCGGGCGGGATGGAGCAGGACTGCGGAGTCGGTCGCGCTGTCTCTGGCCGGTCTCAGGAGCTGGGCTGGGGTGGGCGGGATGGATCGCAAAGGGCAAGATTTGATGTGTGACCTAGTTTGCTGATCCCTGACTTAGTCTAATCAGCTGAAGTGGGTTGGATACTTCAAAATTCCTCTTCTCTGCAAGAAAGTTGGAAGGGATGGATATTGGATAAGCACTCAGCATGCCTCAGCATGTAGAATACATGCTCTGTATTCCTACATCCTCCACAGTACCTGGCAGTTAGTAGGTGCTCAACAAACACTGACTGAGGGAATGACTGGTGGATGATAGACGCAGTAAGATGGTAAATGAGCACCTTTGTGATCCCTCCATAATCGTTGAAAGTTTGAGGCTTGGGAATTGCTTTTACCTGTTTTCTCCTCTTTGCTGTAGGGCATCACACACCCTTGGGATAAGATTTGTTTTCCTTTACAGTGTTGCATGACGCGATGTAAGTAACGTGGAAGGAAGCCAGGTGAGGTAGGCAGCTCACGGTGTCGATGTGCCGTCCCTGCTTGCTTAGGAAAACAGCACCAGCTTCGTCATCACGCCTAGCAAAGCTTCACAGAGGCAGCGGCAAAACAAATAATAAATTAACGGGAAATGATCAGTCTTGGGACTACATATTTTAAAAGCTAAATTACGATGTTGAGAAGAAAAAAAATGAGAGACCTTTTTTTGTATACCTAGAGTTGTATTTATTTTTCCCTTAGTTAGGGAACACAGTCTTGTTATTTCTACAAAGGCATTTTTTTTTTTTTGAACTCAGTGTGTACAAGATGCGAAAATATGTGGGTGCACCTGCTGGGATGATTCAATTCCCCAAAGTGACCAGCAATTGGGAGAGTCAAGGCACCACAGCTAATTACAGGTTTGGGGTACTCCTTCATGCGGTGAGCCAGAAGATTCCAGAGAATCCTGAGGCAGGAGGGAGCCTTTCTCAAGCAGTGACAAATCAATTCTCAGCTTTTAAATGACTTCATTACTAGGATAAATTATAAGGAAGGAAATCTCACGGTTAATTATGAAAATAGTTTGTTACACAAGTAGGTGCTTTCAGGAGTATTAACACTGTATATTAACAGAAACAGAAAGGTAAATTTCAAATAGGCATCATCTAGCTCAAAATCCCTTCATCCCCAGTAGGAAGGACATTTTTAGAACTATGACGTGAAGGCGAGGAAACTGGATTTGGAGACAGGCCATGTGAGTTCAAGTCCTGGCTCTGTAGGACCGTGGTTAAGTTGCTGGAACTCTCTAAGCCTCCATTTATGTTTATGGTGGGTACAATCATGACACCTAACTCACGGATTAAATAATTTTGTCTATATAAAGCAATCACACAGGTTGGTCACTGCTGCAATGAAGTGGCAATGACTGCAATGCTAGAGAGGTGTGGGGGCACCCAGTTGTAGTGAGGGTACACAGAGCTAGGTAGGGTTCCAGAGTGCAGGCATTCTTGCTTGGATCCTAGTTAAGCCCAGTTGTTCTCAATGGGCTTCTAAAGGATGAGGGGATTTTCTACACAGATAAAAAAACTTTGGAGAGTATTTCCTGCCTCAGACAGGGTAGCTGACCTTCATTGGGCTCTTCAAGGGTAAGGTCCACAGAGACAAGATTCTAGGGGAAATGGACAAGTGTCCCACTTCTAGCCATCCAAACCAAACTAACTTGTGTCAGGCCCTTAAGCATTTTGTTTATTTCCATTCTCTTTTCTCATAGTTGGGCAGCTCAGGAAAAGTGTTCCTGAATCTGTGTTCTAATGCAGTATAAACATTGGTTTTCTCAGACTATACTAGGAAGTATATTTGGGGGAAGTTTTGATGAATAAGGTAAGCATTGTTGTTCAGCATTATATAGAATTCTAAATCCTATGATCTGATCAATAACATATTCATATTATACACTAGAGTCTTTTAATTTCAACTTATTTACTGAAACCACATTTATTTACATAAACAAATATATGTGGTAACTACCTGAACACATGGTTTCCTTCAGGCTAGAATGGCCATTTTGGTTACTTTTCATATTTTAAATGCACGTATTTATCCTAACCAATTCTTGGAGGATTTTGTTAGTGTTTTTCTGTTTTTTTTTTTTTTTTGGTGCAGGACCTCACTATGTAGCCCACATTTGTAGTTATCCTCCTGCTTTTTGCCTCCCACATGCTGGGATGCTGGGATTACAGGCGTGCGCCACCATGCCCAGATTGCATCGCCAGCTCAGTGCACCTGAAGGCTGGGTTGGCGTGTGGCATGGGGAAGCAGGGATGGAACCTTGGTCCCTGCGCTTACCTAAGCAAGTGCTTAGTCTGCTGAGCTATACCACCGGCCCTTTGTGTTTTTCTTTTTAAGATTTTGTTCTCACAGCTTCATGAATCGGTATTGTTTCTTTCACAGCAGCCAAAGTGGGGAGACACAATGTTGCTGAAGTCGCTGAGATATTGTCACTGTCCCTTGACTTAGACTCTTTCTGGTGCTTTAATAAAATACAATGAACAGAGTAGTTTATAGACAATAGTGTTATGGTTCATTGGGGATCTAGGGGTCGCCCTCACTGGGCTTGTTTCTCTCTTGATTTAGGAAGAAGAAGAGGAGTCGAGAAAACCAGTGTGAAGAGGAAACTGAAAGCCACCTCAGAGAGTGCAAGGTGCAGACCTGCAGCATTGCTGAATCTGGGGCTGCAATCCTCTTTTATGGCATACAAGCCCTGCTTTCAGCTCACTGAGGGTAGGCACTTGGTTGGCTGGATGTTGAGCTTGTTGCTAGGTGTTTGGTCTTGTGATCTAATAGGGAAATTGGGGTAAGTTCGGCAACCTGTGCAAGGAGAGATAGTGCTGCCTGCACAGAGGAAGGTGTTTAAGCCACATACTGCTAGCTTCAAACCCCCAAGCATCTTGAAAATTGCTTGCTTCTCATAGCCACATAAGGGCTGCATTTTGCTACCCTTGAAAAGGGCCTGTGGTCTGTCTCTGTAGTAGAAATTAATTTCTGGTGGTTCTAGAGGTTGGGAAATTCATGGCAAGATGGCAAGCGTTTGGGAGTCTGGGAAAAGGTTTGTGTTTCTAATGTGATACTTCTGTGCTCTCATGTGTGGGGTACAGAGGTGCAAAGGCCTGTACACCCTTCCCACCTCATAATCAGATCGCTAAACCAGTCCATGAGTGTGGAGTACTTGTGACTTTATCATTCCCCAAAGGCCCTACCCTGAATACATTGGGTTTTGGCTCCACCTTAATGCATTTCTGGAGTGACACATGTATTCAAATGATAGCTTTGTAATTCCTGGAAAGAATCTTGATTATAAAGTTTAGTGCTATTTCTGATACAGACCGATATTGCCCATATTGTATTCTATAAGTTACCTCTGGCTCCTTCTTTCCCCTCTTTTATGGTTGTTGATTGAAGGACGAAGTAGCATTCAGATATGAAGTTCTGAAATACAGATTGAATAGAGAAAACTGACATGGTGGAAACAGGACAGAAAGGGTAAAGTGCCTGTACAGCAGTGCCAAGTCCCACCATTGATAGTTTAGCATTGAGAGTCACTCACTTTTATCTGTGCATTGAGAATAATTTTAACTCCCATATGATTGACTACTTAAAAGGATCAAATTAAAATCCTTGGGTGAAACTACTTGATAGTATTTTTTAGAAACACTGGGCTCAATGTGCTCATGTTGTTTTCTAGTGAGCTATAGTAAGAAAAAAATTCTCCAATAACTGAGGCTTTTTGCCAACAGGAGTACAGTGTCTCATCCCCCCATCTCCCGCAGACATGAAATGATACACTATTACTTGCTCTGATTCTATCTCTCTCCGTTCTCTTTTCTTTCTCTTCGGTCTACAGTTCTAAGATCTATATCAACCTATCTCTATCTGTATCTCTATATATCTACATCTATCTGTATATTTGCCTTCTCATAACTTCAGGATGGCTTTTCCAAAAATCCTTAAATATCATATTTGAAATAATAATTCTCTTTCACTACCTCTTTTCCTTGATGGAATATCTCTAGTTAAACAAATTCAAGATTGGACTTTATTGTATGTTTTTAATCAATTTCCATGCCTCACTTTGTTACTCACGTATCAGTGACATTTTGTTCAACCTGCAGCAAGGGTCTGTGGAGAATAGGATATTGCAAAAGAAACACGAGTCACGACTATTGAGTCTGTCACTAATTTATGCAATATGGGGTTCATTTCCTCTGGCAGAGCCCAGGATTGGGAGTGATGGATGCCTCCCAGGGGACTTGATCTATCACCAGGTCAATAGTCTGCCACCCCCTAAAAAGAGCCTAGCTCTTTGAGATGTTCCATTGTTTCCTAGTTTTCATCACTGCTCCTTGTTTGCATGAATTATTATTCTTCAGTACTTGCAGCTTTTTAGACTGAATAATAAATTCATTTGGACAGGTTTATATACTCACTGATGCTTTCATGAATTCATTTAATCAATAAAGGTACATATATATCCCACTTTTGTGTTAGACCTTTTATATGTCCTAAATATATAATATAGGCATATCATAAAATATCTATCATAAATAAATACATCCTAAATATAAAAATAAATTAACTTAGATAATTCTTTAAAATTTTTTCTGTGTTCAAGGTACTGTCCTAAGTTCTAGGTATATATTCATTTAAAATATATTTTGAAAGAGAGTACAAACTGCTGTACAAGGTTTCAGGGTTGTATTTTTTTTTCTTTTTGTGGAACTGGAGATTGAACTCAAGCCCTTGCACTTGCCATGAAAGCACTTATTCCACTGAGCCATCTCAGGTTTCAGGGTAAATCCTGAGGAAATTTGACTAACCTTGTCAGCCATGGAAGTTACATTTCTTGTTATATAGGTCTTGCATTATCTTGGTCTTAGCCATCCAACAGAAAAGTATAACTATGAGGTATAAAAAGTAAAGCCATATTAATATGCTGAGCTATAATAGGCTCAAGTCAGTAACTTCCAACACTGTCAGTTCTGTGAAAAACCCATTACTCTTATGGACTACTGGACTATATTGGACTATTTTGCTGAATTCATGCACCTACAATATTTGAATGGCAATGGAATACCCATCTCTGACAAAACTAAACAAAAAAGGGGGATATGAAGGACCATGGGCCGGGGAGATGGCTTAGTAGAATAAATGCTTACCTAGCAAGCGCAAGGGCCTGAGTTCAATCCCTGGTCCTGCCAAAAAAAAAAAAAAAAAAAAAAAAAAATGAAGGACCTTTGTGTAGTGAAAAAATATATATCTGTATATACAAAATAGGATAGATATACAGCTACTTTCCTTTAGTTCAATGAGAAGAAAGATTTGTACTAATAATATTTAGACAAGATATCATGTCTGAATCTTGTCCTATGAATAACTACAACAAAGGCAACAATATTCAATGTATTAAGTGTTGTAACTGTCCTACTAACCTGTCTTGAAATTGTCTCATTGCTATTTCTTTCTCTGTAAAATTAAAAAATTGCTATTTCTTTCTCTAAAATAGAGAGCACAAAATAGTATTAAAACAGAAAAAATTGCAAGCAATACAGACTTTCACTTAATGAAGTAATATGAATTTCACAGTATTTGTTGTAATGCATATTTGTGTTGCCTTCTTACCAGTTACGCATATTTCCAGATATACGTATGCAATATAGGAAGAAGAAAAAGAGAAAGAAATGTATAAGAGATTAAGAAGAGAAAAATAGAAAATTGAGAAAAGACACAAAAATTAAGTATTAGTTGCTCCTTTCCAGCAGAAATCCACTGTACAGTTTCTCAAGCCATCCTGCTTACAAACATACTTCCTTTGCAGTCCTTCTCTTCAACTCAGTAACTCTTTCCTTTTGAATAAGCTCATTCCCTTTTCCTAGTATCCATTGTACCCCTCAGATTCCATTTTCTCTTTCAGATTCTCACATAAGGAGACAATGCAGTGTTTGCACATGTGGATCTGACTAATTTCACTTAAGTATGTGGTCTCTAGTTGCATCCATTTACTGACAAAGGATTCAAATTTATCCTGTTTTATAGCTGAATAATACTTCACTGTATAAAAATGCCTCATTTTCTTTATCCATTGCTCGTTTGATGGGCACCTGGGCTGTTTCTAGGATGACAAATTGTGCTACTATAAACATGGGTGCACATACATCGCTGTGGTACAAGTTGATTAAATTAGCACAACAACTCTATTTATAAAACTCTGAGGCAGATACAGCTTTCTCTATTTTTATAGTTGAGAAAGTTAGGCACAAAGTTTATGCCTGCAGAGATGACCAGAACAGTGTGGACCTTCTATCAGCTGAGAAGAGACCTTGGGAATAGGAGCTTCTAGAAGCACAGAGATGGGCAGCAGAGAGACAGAGGCCCTACAGCAGTGGTGAGGGAGAAAGAGAACAGGGGACATGTTGTGGAAGCAAGGGTGATCCATGTTAGATACATGTGGGGGTTGCTGGAGAGACAGAGAGAGGGAGTTTAAACTATATTCTCAGGTCCTAAAAAACGCAAAATGGAGTTACAAGCTGAAACATTTATAGCACATCATTATTGTCCAGTTCCACATATATCTGGTAAGCACTGACTAAGAGCCAGGTATTGTCTCAGGAGCTGAGGATTTAGCAATGGAGTAAAACAAGCAAAATCTTTGCCTTTGCAGAGTTTAGGGAAGAAAATAATTAAGCAAAAATATAATATTTGTTGTAGTAATTACTGATAAATGCTGCAGTTATAGCAGGAAAAGTGATAGAAAGTGTTTGTTTGTGTGCATGCATGTGTGTGTGTGAAAGAATTTGCACTTTTAGACTGAAAGTGGACTGTGTTTCGTAGGAATGTATTGTTTAGTAAAATTGTAAATGGTATATTATAAAATATAGGGTGAAACCCACATGGGGTAGGGCTGGGAATATTTCCTACCAAATTCAAAGCCTTAGAGTTCAGATTGTTCCAGGCATGCTCAAGGAATGGCCATTTCCGTGGCTCAAGCAGAAAAAAAATATAAGCAGAATGACTGCAAATGAGACCAGAAAAGTTGGGGCAGGAACAAATCCCCTGGAGCTATGTGGATTTCAGACTTTCATTCTGAGTGATATGGAAAACTAAGAAGGCCTTGAGGTAACAAAAGCTGGCCTCTAGTCTAATAGGATCATTCAGGATGCTTTGCTGAAAATGGAAGAATAAAGAAGAAAGCAGAACTATGCATGGGCCATACAATAATCCAGGTGAGACATAGGGGCTTGGAGCAAGGTGACACAGATGTGCTGCGGAGCAGTGAGATTCTGCATGTGCAAGCAGAGGGAAGAGAGTCAACATGTTTTACTTATAGGTTGACTATAGGGTGTGGAAAGGGCCAAGGACTGCTAAGTGTTTAGCCTGAGAATTTGAAAGAACATAACTGCTATTGCTGTGGTGAGAAGTCTTGGGGGAGTAGTGTCTTCTTCACCTTCTCATCACTGGGACAAATACCTCATACCAACAGCTTATAGCTGGAGAGGTCTATTTTGTTGCACATTTTCAGTTCCTGGTCAGCTGACTCAAGGCAGAAGGGGCATGGTGGAAGGCTCATGAGACCAAAGCTGCTCACGTCATGGTAGCCCGGAAGAAGAACTCAGGGACGAGCAGGAAGTGAGACACACCTTTTCACCTCACTCCTCCACTGGCCTGCCTCTACCTAGACCCATTTCCTAGCAAGTCAGCTATGATCTCAGCAATGGACCTATCTACTGATGAGTATGCATGCCCATCATCCAATAACCTTCTGTGTCCAAGTGGCTTTTGGACACACTCCATAACGGGCAGGCTGTATACAGTAGCACTGGGAGCTCAGGCTTGAACACATAGCGTGGCATGCAGATTAAACAACATGTTCTGATGTGTGTTCATTTGCTCATTTTACGGCTCTTTGAAAGGAAATGAATCAACAAAAGTAAAAAATTATTGGAGATGACAGATTAAAATCACTGATGTCAGTGATACTGCTTACAAGTCTGGTTTGATTAATTCATGGAGAAGGTCTTTAATACATAAGTTCCTAAGTAAAGTAACAAGCATGGAGTCCCTGGAGAAAAAATACTTTTGAGAAACAATGGTAGGGACTCGTAATTCTTAGAAATAAAATATCAATATACTGTACTTGAATAGACTGTTATCTTTTTTTTCCCCCTATGGTAACCAGTAGTAACCCTTCTGAAGTTTGTAATTAGTTAATGTGCTTTGATGGTTTGCTTTGATTTTCATCAGCTGAAAGATCAAGATGGGTCATATTCTGTTAATCATATCAACCTGGTTGAGAAGGTTTTGGGTCAAGAGTTCTGATAAATCTCATTTTACCATTTACTTTTCTTTTCATCCTCAAATGGACCATCAAAAGCTTCTCAAAAGATAACCTACATTATACTGTGCTGTACTTCAAGTAATATTGTGACACTAACAGAATAAGTCTGACTCTACTAATGGTAAAGAAAAAGACAGAGTTTTAGAAATGCCTTATCTAGAAGGGGGATCATATGTCTCGCTCAGGTCATAAGTTTAACTATGTTTTGAAAATCCAGAAGAATTCTTACATCTTTACCACGAAGAGTTAAAATTTACTCCATAGTAGGGATGTATCAATTATGTGAACTTCTGGGCCAGCCAAATAGCTCAGTGGATTAAAGCACCTGCAAGCAGGCACAGGGGCTAGGGGCTTGATCCCCAGGACTGCTGTGCTGGCCCTGCCCCCAGAATGTGCTGAGACAGCAATTGAGACTGGGTACAGTGGCAAGGGCCTGTAATCCCAGCTCTTGGGAGGCTGTAAACAGGTGGATCACTACTAGTCCAATCTAGTAATGAGACCCTGAACACCCTGCAGAGACGCCCCTAAAATACAAAAAAATTATGTAAAGTTCTGAGGCCAATAATTATGATTTTAACTGATATTACTATAGCTGTAGATAAAGTCTCTAAGATATATTCTGAACTTGATAGAATGCATAGAATTTGAACCATAAGACAAGTTGAGGGACAATTTCTATAAGGATCTTATATATGGGCTTGTTTTATGAGATTCAAATTTTAGGAAATTCTGATTTCTACATGATCAGCCACATATTTATGGGTCCAGTATTGTTTCTGGGAAGATGTGGACAGCAGGAAGTGAATGAGTATTTGGAAACTGATGTTTTTGGGACTGGAAATACCATCAGAGGAGAAGGATACAGTGTAAGGCAAATGAAATGACTTTGCCTTAACGATGTTTGGAAAATAAGCACGTTTATCATGTGCTTTAGAGAAAAATTGAATCATATGTTAGCTGGTCCTCTTGGATTATCGCTCTCAGTGAAAACTTAGAGCAGAAGAGGTTGAGGTGTTCTGTAAAGCAGCATGGTTTCTGGACTTTGTAATGTATTACAAAAGGCCAGTTGACCTGTAAGGCTGTAACACCTAGTGGGGCTTTAAGTGAGGCAACAGACCTACCTGTTTCCTTAATATGTAGGCTCCAGTTGTGTACAGCATTTATAAAAAAAGAAAGAAGTCTATACCAGGGTATTTGTCATTAAAAAGAGATTGGAAAGAAATTTCTTTGGCAAAAATCCATGGAAGAGGCTGTCTCCATTTCACATTGCTGTTCTGTAGGACATTTTGCACACTGTTCACCAAGTTTCTGAAACACAAAAATTGTGGGTGGCCATGGAGTTGTGGACCAGTTTACACAGCAACTCTGGGGGGTTCTGTATTCTCACTCAAGGAGAAGGAACACTGATGGAGATGCTGTAGACAATTTGGCAATGTGAGAGTCTGGGTGAGGATAAGAACTGCTTTGAGGTGAGGTCAGCCCACCCTACTATTAGCTAAATCTTTTCATTGTGGCAAGTTGGTAGAGGTAATTGGGGAGAGAAGTTCCTCTGGCATCTGAAGAAATTTGTACAATTCCTGCTTGCTCTAGTAGTTCTACATTTATTGGATGTCTCACTTATTTTTCTCTCATTGATGGAACAAATACCTCATAATCAAAATGAAGGGAGGAAAGGTTTATTTAGCTCTGAGTGGAAGCTTCAGTACAAGCCCCCTTGGCTCCAAGGCAGAGTGGCACATGGCAGAGAGCAGCAGTTAATGGTGGCAGCACAGAGAAAAAGAGCAAAAGTAGTGGCAACCGATCAGGAAGCTAGAGCCCTCTCCCCTCCCTACATTGTAATGCAAATTGCCTGCCCAGAATGGGTGAAACACCCACACCCACGATAATCAATCGCAAACTCCAGAAGCCACCCCACGAATGCATGAGGCCTCGAGGGAACACGACTGGAAACTTGGGGAAACAATCTTCAATTTGCTATCGGCGTAGAGAGTTTGTTATGAGAGGTCTTAAAATTTTAGTTCATCTAGAATCTTCATGCTGGACTTCTGCTAAATATAATTGTTATGGTTTATGTTTGGATGCTACCTGCAAATCCTCACCGGGCTCATATGGAGCAGGCTTTCTGGAGGTGACTGAATCTAGAGTTTGTGATTGGTTCACTGTCTACTTCTGGGATTGGGGGTATGAGTGCCACTCCTATCCTAGGTCAGGTAACCACGTACAACATACGGGAAAAAAGAGGCTTGTGCTTCTTTTGCTCTTGTTGCTTTTTTTGTCTTCCACTGTCATGAACTGTTGCCCTCTGCCGTACCACCCTGCCATAGAGCCAGCTGATTATGGACCAGAACCTCCACAATCTGTGAGTTAAAGAGACTCCTTTCCATCTTTAACTTTGGCTGGCCAGCATTTTGTCCCAGCAAGGAGAGAAAAGAAACGAAAACAATAATCAACTGCTACTTCAAATAGATCAGCAGAAATCAACAGTAAAATTATCAAAGCTATCATATGTATATAAAAATATATTTATATATATATAAGATATATAATATATACCATATATTTATATATCTATATATAATATATCTATATATTATATATATTAATATATATATAATATATATGTTTTGTTCTCATTTTCAATTTCTTATAACATTTTAAAACTAATTTTACGTGGTTATATCTAAATAGAACTAGAACCTACTGAAGTATCTATTAACATCTAAATTTAATGAATTAAAAATAAAATTTAGTTTCCTGGCCATACTAGCCATGTTTCAAATGATCAATGATAAAGGAAATCAGCGCCTGCTGTATGTAGATATTTGCATGAATATAGACACTTGTCATCATAGAAATTTCTCTTGGCTAGAGCTGACTGGGATTACTTGGCCAAGATTTTTCTACTTTCCTTAGGCAAGGGGCCCATGTCAGAGGAAATTAAAGTGTGTGGTACAGATTAGGCAGTTAAAGCACTTGCTGGCTCCAGGGGATTGTCGGAGATTGAGCTGCAAAACCAATAAGTACTTACAGGTTTTGAATTTTTTTTTCCTTTGCATCTCTGAAAACTTAGGAAAAGGTAACTTTTGTTTAGTTTTGCTCTGATTGTTTGGAGGTATGCTTCTGCATGGGTGTGAAGGATTTTACATGTATCTTAGAACAGAGATTGTCAAACTGGATAGCAACTTTTTTAAGTTATAAATCAAATGTAGTGGGGTATACTGACATAAAAAATGAAAGAAATAGAATAAAACATCAGCTGTTATGAGAACAAATATTATTTTGCAAAATTTTGTTTCAGATATATATGTTTGGGTACACTGGTTCACTATGTAAATTGTGTATTTTACTCTGAATTATATTTAAAATTTTGAAAGCCATCTCTGCAGTTAAACTGAACTCTCTTAGACCCTGAAGCAAATGGTAAGCATCATGTGAATGCTTAGAAGCTTATTTAGCTGTTTATACCAAAGGCTTCTTCCTCAATCTCACTTTAAAGGTGGGTCTAGGGTCAGCCAAATAACTCAGCTAATGAAAGTGCCTGCAAGCAGGTGCAGGGACCCAGGTTTGATCCTTGAGGTGAGCTGAGATGGCAATTGAGACTGGGCATGGTGGCAGGCACCTGTAATCCCAGCTAAACGGGTGGATCACTATGAGTCTGACCTAGTAGTGAGATCCTCAACAACCTATAGACCTTTGCCTAAAATTAAAAAAGTAAAATAAAAAAATAAATAAAATAAAAGGTACTCCTAGAATCAAAAGGGGACAAGGCATTTACTTCCCTAAGAGGTCCAGACTATCATGAATAATTACTGGTTTCTAATGTTCTCTGATACTAATAGCAAGTGCATTTGTGAAAAAGGCATTTTGTAAATGTTAAATAGGTAAGTGGTGTTCAGTTACATTTTAATATTGTATTTCCTTTTTGTTTGAAACAGTTTTAGCATGAGAGTTATTCCGTTTCCACTGATTCTGCTAAGTGTGTTATATATGTAATTTATTTTATTGATCAGTACATTCTCCTTTTGTATAATTAGACCTTATGTAAGAACAGCAGTGAGAATTAAGTTTTCTGATATAAAAAGACTTAGGTTCTGAAGAGTTTTGCTGTGTGCTTTCCAAACCTGTAGGCAGGAGAAATATTCTTCCCTTTATTTTCGAGCTGCCAGGCTCTTGGCTCCCAGCGGGCCTTTCGCTTTGTTGGCTGTTTTTCTCTTGCCCCCACTCCCAGAGAGGCTGCAGCCAAAGGACCCAGGGAAGGGCAGAGGTGGCTCTGCATCAGGAGGTGCCAGCTCCATGGCTCTGTGGCTTTCCTGCCCAGAGAATTCCGTGGGGATTAATACTTATTACCCCCAAATGCTCCTCCTTGCATTACTTTTAGTCTGCTGTCTGTTTATTAGAATCTGAACTCCATGGTGGAGGAACTTGTTTACGGCCATCTCCCTGCACCTGGAACTGGATCAGGGCCATGAAAAGTGACCAATGCAATTATTTAGTTCACTGAGTTCTGACCTACCGTCCCCAAATCAGCAGTGTCACACTTTGAGTAACAAACCTGAGAGGCCAGAATCTGACCTCTGGAATTGAGAACTCCTGGGGGTGCAGCCCACGTGGGTGACTAAGCACCAGGTGACTATCACCAGCTTTAATGTTTGAGAACCACCGATTTAATTATTCCTTAAATTAGGGTGTCACGGGGGAGTCTTGCATGCTCTTCTCATCTGTGGGTTTTCTTATTTCGCTTTGCAACTAAGGTTTCTTAGAGTGGGTTAGAAGAAAGGAGAATTTTTTTTAATAAAAAATGTAAACTAGGGAGATAATCTCTTGAAATATCTTCTGGTGTTTTTTAAAGACTTATTTTATATGATCTGACTCTCCTGTTATTCTCACAAAGAAAGGAATCCTGAGGTTGAGAAGGGTGAAATCAGTTCTATAATCGAGCTACCAGGGCCTGGGGAGATAGCTCAGTAGAATAAGTGCTTGCTTGCCAAGCACAGGGTCCTGAGTTCAATCTCTGGTACTGCAAAAAAAAAAAAAATCATAATAAATCTATCTATGAATATGAAACATTTTTGCTTGAGGTAGTAATTCTGCTTGTAAAAAATACCCTGAGTAAGTGGTCAGAAATGCTGCTATTGCTGTTACAGCATTTGCCCTAGATCTGTTATAATCTCTAAATGTCCAGCTGTAATGAAATAACTAAACATAATTATGAAATAGCCCTTCTTTGTATTATTTTGTAGCCAGTAAAATATTCTTGAGGAATGTGAAATGACAGGAGATTATAAGGATCTAAACCTAGATGAACAAAACAGTTTATAAAACATCACACATTACAAAATGTATATATGTAAATATGATGGTACAAAAAACAGAAAGAACATGGTAACACTTACCTGGGATGTTAGAATACAGTATGGATTTCTTGAACTTTAAATTTTTGATTTGTTTACAATGAATAGATTTTTAAAAAATTGGACCATAGTATTTTACATTAAAAATACAAAATAATTGGAAAAACCATAATGATGGCTCTGCATTGACATAACAGTTTCATATTTTCCTCTACTTTTAGTCTGTATGTACACATTTTTATATGATTGGGTTAATCCATCCCATTTTATTATTTTATAGACGGCTAAACAGTGAGATTTGGAACTTAGTGTCACTAAAGTGTTCTCTCTCAAACTGACATTCTAGGATTGCAGATTTTTTGGTGTAATTAGAACAGCTGCAAAATATTTAGTGGCTTGAAATTAGGTTTAAAAAGAACATATTCATAGAACACAGTCACTTTAGACGTGCTTCAGAGGATATCAAGGAAGGATGGAAACAGAAGAAATCCATGATGTGGGCCTTTCCAGGAGCAGAAGGAAGGATTTCCACCTTTGAATGGTGGGTCTAACACCACTAGGGAGGAAGGATAGAGGAGAAGAGGGATGGGCGGAGGCCTCAGATCCCTTTCCATGAGGATGGAATTGGGGGCTCGGATGACAAAGAATAAACCTGAGTCATATTCCCAGAGTTAGGCAATTCACTGCTTCTGCTTTTAGGACATTTTCTCTGTCATTTGTATGATTTCTTCTTTTCCTTTCCCCCTGAATGAAATACAGCCCAGAAGTGGGGAGAAAATGATACTTACTCCCATGCCAGAAGTACTGTAGTGGGAGATTCAGAACATTTCAAGACAGCCAAGGTAAGTATAAGGGTACAAGTCAGGAGCAGCTGGACACTGAGACCTTGGCTTTAAAAAGCACATGTATGTTTGGCTTCCACATTATTAATGGACCTGATATAGTTTGCATCTATCTAAGGTTTAGTACAAAAATTACAGATTAAAACCTTTCATCCACTTGGAATTTTCCCACATGTAGGGACGGAGAATTCTGCCACCTTTGAATGGTGGGTCTAACACGACTAATATTCATAGATCTCAAATGCCAGATTTGTTATTTACAAAGTTCTCTTAGTTTGTGACAGGATGTTTTATTGTTTGGTATTGCTCATCCCTTCATGGTACTCTTTTGCTTTTACTTTTTAAATGACAGTTTTGATTGTTTTATATATGGACTTTATATTCAACCTTTCTAATTTAGCTCATGACAAAACAAAATCTTTACAGTTTTGTGTCTCTTGTCAACACTCATTAAAATGAGTTAATAGAAAGACAGTAACATGTCCTGGTTTTCATGGTCCTATGCATTTTCTTCAGTGTTTGAAAGTTTCTTCATCCAGAGTTTCTTTTGCACATTTCATGATTCATGTATTTTATTTTTTGTGGGCATTGAAAAATTGCCTTGTCTTACAGTTTAAAATTGCTCATTGGTTTTTAAAAATGTCCTCTGAGTATAGATCTATTTATATAACCAGACACATTACTGAATTCTAATATTATTTTTTAAATTTTGGGTTGGGGAGATGGCTCAGTGGAATAAGCGCTTCCCTGGCAAGTGCAAGGACTTGAGCTCAATCCCTTGTTCTGCCAAAAAAGTAAAATAAATAAATAAATAAAATTTCACCCAATTTTCTTGGGATTTATGAATATGAAGTCACATTCTAAACTGCTTAGTTACATTTTTCTATTCTAGCTTTTATTGCACTTGGCAAATTTAATTAGCATTTTGGAACAAGTGCTAAATATTAATGACATGATGACAGTAAATAGCACAGAAACGTGCATGGTACGTTGTAGCCCAGAAACTCTGCCAACTGTTGTACACGTGTGAACTTATCATTCAGAACGGCTCATGTTTATCATGAGGTGTATTAACTTTAGCTTGCAGTGGAGCGTCCATATATTTATATCATGTCAAAAATGAAAATTATATGTTTTTTCTATGTTTTTAAAGTCAATATCATTTTAGCATTCATATAGCTTATTTTATGGGATGATAGTTTATTTTGATTTGAGTGAATTGTATTAATAAATATTTTAATATTGAATCATCCTGGGCTGGGAGATAGCTGAGCAGCCTAGCAAGTTCAAGGACCCAGCTTTGATCCCTGGTACTGCATGCCATGCTGGCGCTGGAACTCTGGGCACACTGTGCCAACCCCCAAACCAGGTGTAGTGGTGCACACTTGTATTCCCAGCGCTGGAGAGGCTGAGACAGGACGATCACTATGAGTCTGAACTGAGACCCTGTACAAAATGAATAAATAAATAAAATATTTAAATAATTTAAAAAATATTAAATTACCCTGGCAAGATGAGCAACATAACATTCTTGCATCATTCTGGCTTTGATTTATCTACATTTTAAAATATAATTTTTGTATTAATATTCATGAGTGAAATTAGACTACAGTTTTCTTTTCTTGCTATATTTATCAGATTTTTATATCTCTATTGCACAGAATTCGAAAAAAATAGATAAGTTTGTATTCTATCCATGTGCACTGGAAAATTTTAAACAATTGATTTTGTTCCCTGACACTTTTATAGAACTCATACATAACATAATCTGTACATGTGCTTTGTTGTAAGGGACTTTTCTGATGACATTCTTTTCTTTTCCTGTGGCTTTCATTTATCAGATGAATGCTAGTAATGCATATTTTATCTTTTTTTGGCTTTTACAAGCATTTGTATATACTTCATCAGAATTCTGCATTTTTCTCTGTACCGCATGTATGAGAAGACAGCATTTCCTCGGCGCCTCACCTGGGCTCTCCCGGAGGCCTCTAAGTTAAGTTGGCTTGTGATTGGCTCTGCTCCCCTCACCCTATCCTGAACCATCTTGACCCTCAGATTTAATGTCTGTATTCAACTCACTTGAACATTACCGTACTGATTTTTCTGACATTAGTATTGCTTTCCCTGCTTATCCAAGTCCTTCTCTTTAAGTTGAGCTTTTTTTTTTTTTTAATTTTGGTACTGGGAACTGAACTCATGACTTTGCACTTGCCAGGCTGGTTCTGTGCACTGAGCTGAGTCGCCAGCCCCACTGTACTGATTTTTGTTCACACTTTTTAAATATTTTTCTGATATATTCACTTAAAAATATTTTCATGGTTCTCAACAAAGATTCAGAATTTCTAAAATAACTTTGCTTTCTAGATTCTAGAAGTAATGGAAGTGTGTGGCAGAGCCTGGCTGTGTTGCAATGGAGAGTTTGGAGGGCAACAGTATGCTCAGCAAGGTAAAGGGTTCATGTATTCTGGTGCCCAGTGGACCTTGTAGATAGGAAGCCTTTGATTCTAGATTGATCCTGAGAAATTGTTTCTCTTATTTCTCACTTTAGCCTTCTTCCTTGTACTCTGATCCAGCTTAGCCCAGTGACAATAAATGTTAGCATTAGCTGTAGTAGCTATGAGCAGAAGATTGCCAGGAGAAACACTGGCCCTGTGGCTGGCCTGTTTTGGCACACCAGGTACTTTTCTTCCATGTCTGAGAGATGCGCTAGTCTAGTCCTCATGGGTAGCCACCTAGTGTCTCAGAAAATGCACTAATGCCCTTGGATGTTATTGGAAATTGAGAGAAGAAAATTGTCTCCTGTTTAGTCCCTAGGGTGTATTAACTCACTCCTGAGTAAATACGTATCAAGTAACTTGACATCAGTGAGTGAGTCATAGAGGAGGAGGCTCCAGGCTTAGTCAGGATCAGTGCTTTTTAATGGGACACAGGCATTTGTACAAAGGCCTAAGGTATTTTAGGAAGAAACTTACTTGGATATAAATGGAGCTGTTAACAACATGTAGTCTCCCCAGATGGGTGAATGCAGGTTGACACACTGGAAACAAGGAAGAATGTATTGGAATCTCTATTTGTGTCTTCTCTTTAATATATTTTCACATAAACATTTTAAAATATGTTTAATATCATAGGAACTTATGGGAAGAATATTACACACCACACCTTGAGATGAAGCATGTGTTCTTGGGTCTTCATCTCTGCTCATTCCAAGACTAGTAACTTAGGAATTTTCTGCTTCCATCTTTCCATTTTATGCTGGAGCACTAGCAGAGGAAACACATGTGATAAAGCCAAGCAGGAAAAAGTCACTAAGATATCATCAGTGGCATGGTATAAATCAGAAATTTTTTTCCAAATGTCTATGGCTGTGATTGTTCATATACTATGAACTATAAATACTTCATATTTTTGGAAACATTTATATTTATGTCTGCATAGGGAATCATAAACGTCAAGTCCTAAGAAACAAATATCTTTTCTTAAATCAGGGCCAACTGAAAATTAAGATTTGAATTTTAATAATATAATTTTTAGGTGGCTTTTTTTGGTGTATTGCTATGATGCTAGGAATAAACCCAAGATTTTAACCATTCCAGGCCAGTGCCCTGTCCTGAAGCTACACCCTTGTTCTTTCAAGTGGCTACCTTAAAAAGCCTTTCTAGAAAATCTTAAAATGAAAGCTAATTTGAAGGTTCTGATTTCCAATCATCATAAGTTGTGGGCTGGCCAGATAGCTCAGTCTATGAAGTACCTGCTTAGGCAAGCTCAGGGACCCAGGTTTGATCCTGATACCACATGCTGAACTGACCCCACCCTCAGGTGCACTGAGCTGGCCACAGAGACAAGGTGTGGTGCACGTGGTTATAATCCCACCACTGGGGAAGCTGAAAACAGGAGGATCACTATGAGTCCGAGCTGTGCAGTGAGATTCTATACCAAATATATAAATAATAATAATAATAAATCACCATAAGTCAATGAGTATCACTTCTATTAATATTAGGAAAAGACACTTAGAGGCTACATGGGATAATCAATTGATATTAGTTTACAGCAGGAATAATTCATCAAATTACCAATCATTAAAGAGACAACAGCTATGTGAGTAGAAAGCAAAATATTGAAAGTAATGTTTTCCAAGCGTATCTATCTGCTGTTGTCCTCTTGGGGACAACGGGCAAGTTGCAGATTCTGCAGTTCCTCATGCTACGAGTGGTTCTGATGCTTGAGTATCACATGAACAGAATGTTTTTAAGGTGACAGTGTGAAGACCTGGAAGATTGGCATCCTTTTAGAGTCCTGACAGACCCTTGGTTCCTGCCTGCTGAAATCTGCGTTCACCTCGATCTTTCCCGGAGAGGAGCTGCAGAAGTAAAGGGCAAATTCCCTACCTGCGCCACTCACCCTTCTCACTTCACAGGAACTGGCTGCTTCTAGCCACTCCCCCTGCATCATCAACTGTCAGTCTGTGTTCCCCAAGTGTGAATATGCTGTTGTTTCTGAAATGACTCCCCCCACTCCACTGTTTAGTTCTCTTTGGCCTGCTCCACCCCTACCCTTGACACTCAAGCATTTCATAGGGCAGTTCATCTTGCTAGCTCACATTTTCATCTGCTGCTCTTGCTTCTTCTCCAAATCATACCTTTCATTGACAGCACCCCATCATCCACTAGAGCTTTGAAAAAACCCCACCATTTTGGAATTGTTCTTACAAAGATTAACAGTGATTGTTTAGTTCTTCATGTTAAATTGATATTAGCATTTTATTTAACCTGAAGTAAATATTGACAGTCCACCAGTAAGTTCTCCTAGGAAATTTGTGTGTGTCAGTTTGATCCTTCCCACCTCATTTTTCTCTGTCCATCCTGTTCTATTTCTCTCCACTTACATCAACCATTCTTATTTCTCCTCTGGCATCAAGAACTGGATATTCCTTCAACACTGTCTTCCTTCTATCTGCTGGCTCTCCCTGAGTGGTTTGGCATGTTCTCGGTGCTCTGAGCTACACAGAGTCACTGAACCTGCCAAAGCCATCTCTTCCCAGAGCTTTAGCTTCACATACTAACACATATACTGGCACTTTTTATTCAGGTTATATTATGGCTTTGCAAACCTACATATCTAGAACAGAACTCATTATTTTTCCAATCAGTTCTGTTTCTGCTTATGTTTTCCTGTCCTGCCAAATGCTTGCATTTGTTTAGTCTTTCAATCTACAACAAAATTTACAAATTTCAAGTTTCTTCTTTCTCCTTGACCTTATTTCTAGCCGCCCACCAAGT
>PVKA01038877.1:0-19902 GCA_004027165.1 Ctenomys sociabilis
CTTTGAATGTGAGCGCCTTCTTCTCTCTAGCAGCTTTCAGTATATTATTTTTGTGTTGGATTTCTGCGATCTTAACTATTATATGTCTCGGTGTGTTTCTACTTGGGTTGAAGTTATTTGGTGTTCTGTATGCTTCGGTGACCTGAATGTTGGATTGTTTCCTCATATTTGGGAGGTTTTCTGCTATTATTTCTTCCCAAATTCTTTCTATGTCATTTGGATTGACTCCTTCATTCTCATTGATACCAATTATTCTCACATTGTTCATTCTGGCGTCATCCTGCAGGTGATGGATTATTTTTTCCTGCATTCTTGTTGTTTTTAAGAAATCCTTTCTCACCTTTTCACTAGCTGCTCTGGCATCTTCAAGATGTGAAACTCTGTCTTCGCTTTCACTCAGACGGTTTTGTAGACTCGTGATTGCTATTTTTAGTTCTTCTATATCTCTTTGACTGTGTTTCATGTGTTCTATTTCTTTTCTGTATTCCTCATTCAAGGAATCCATCATATTTGTGATCTCCTCAATTGTTTTATCCATGTCTTCTTTAAAGGTAGTTATTAATTCTTTTTCTGCTGTGTTTCTTCCAAGTTGGATTTCCTCTGTATATTTCTGGACTTGTTTCGGTATTTCAGATCGTATGACTTCAAAAAGTTCTTTTTTGATTTCAGAACTTATTTCTTCTTTGAGTTCCTCATGGTCTTTCTGTTGTTGTTTCTTTGCTTCAGATGCTGTTAATTCATATATATCAGTTGGAATAGTGCTCTCTGTACTTGTTCTGGGTGAGCATCATTTTTCCACCCAGTGTTTCTGGAATTCATTCTGTATTTCAGATTCTATGTATTCAAATATTTCTTTTTTAATTTGGGGAATTACTTCTCGTTTTATTTCCTCTATAGCTTTCTGCTGTTGTTCCTTTGCTGCTGTATCTGTTACTTCATTCGTTGCAGCTGAGCTAGTGTCCTCTGCCCTTCCTGATGGACTTGAGGTCTGGGATTGCAGTTTTCCCCTTCTCTTTGTCATTTTGTATAGCACTGATGTTTGACCTTTGGTGTAGAGCTTTGGTGCAGCTATAACCTTAGCTTGTTATGAGATTCGGATGCCAGTCTATTAAGTTTGAGATTTTCCAGGTATGCCTATCCTGGGTCTAGCTGTTGTGTTCAGTTCCTTTTTTGCTGAAGCTCCTTTGGTTCCCCTATGTTGGTTCCCGGGGTCAGCCCTCCTGTGTCAGACAGGGCGTTCCCCAGGTGGGTGGGCCTGGGCTTTGGTGGGTTTTCTGGGCTCACAAAAGGATAGTGGATGATCTTATTCACTGAGTAGGCTGTACTGAGCCGGCCAGCTTGTGCTGGGTCCGGGTCTACAGGCCTTAACCCAAGAAGGTTGGGAAAGGTCCCTCTGGTGCAGTGGGCCTGGAGCCCTCACTCACAGGCCAGGCTGTGCTGGGTTTCGGTCCATAGCATGGGACCGTAGATTGCTGAGAAATGTCCCTCCGGTGTGGCAGGCTTGGAGTTCTCACTCCAGGCCGACTTGCACTGGGTCTGGGGCTGTGGGGTGGGACCAGTAATCACCTGGAAATGTTTCTCTGGCACAGTGTGCCTGGAGCTGTCACCGAGCCCTGGGAGGTGACAGGCAGCTTAATCCTGGGAAATGTATCTCTGGCACGACGGGCCTGGGGTTCTACACTCACTGACCTTTGATGCCCAGAGAATCGGGGAAATTCCCACTCAATCAGTGGGCTTTAGGTCAGGGGATCCGGGGAGGTGTTGGTGAGTGGGTCCTGAGGTTTCAGGCCAGTCACTGGCTTGGAGGGGTTGGGGACAGGGATTCGCGAAATGCGTGTGGGAAGAAGCCAAAGGCTCTCCCTCAGACCGACCACACTCTCCCTGATCTGGGAAGCCTGGTGAATCCTGTAAATTTACTCTCGCTGGGCGAGCTTGGCACGGGAACCAGGAGGCCGCTGGAGTCAGCCACTGTCTCAGGCTGGTCTCTGGCTGTCGGGCGTGGGCGGGATGGAGGAAGATGGTGGAGTCGGCCGCGGTGTCTCTGGGGCTGGGCGGGGGCGGGCGGGATGGAGCAGGATGGTGGAGTTGGCCGTGCTGACTCTGGCCGCTCTCACGGGCTGGGCAGGGGCCTGTCTTCTTAAATTTATTGAGGCGGAGGCATCTAATGTTAAGGAACTCCCATTTATAAAAGCTATGTCATTCTGTAATGGTGGGTGGAAAAAAGGAGAGAACATCAGAGGGATACCAAGCTAGGGCCGAGGTTGCTTTTATAATAAGCTCATTCTCTCCATAATGTATTCCTTTCTGCAGCATCATCTATTGGAGATTAAGCTTCCAACAGAAGAACTTTGGGTGAACACACTGAAAACATAAAAATAATTACTAGGATGATAAAATAATCATCAACATATAATGGCTACCTAGTACTGAAAGCTGTGTGTCAGATTTTACAAACACCTTGTGTATGATGCAGTGTCTGTTCACTATACAGAGGTCAGTTAAGTATTATGATTATTCCCATATCATAAGTGAGCAAACCAGGGTGAGCCCATTTCTATAACTTGCCTAGAACTCTACAATTAGTCATTGGAAGTGCCAAGAGTTAAAATCTTATCTGACTCTGTGCTGCCTGCTTTTGACTACTGTTGATGCTTCCCTGAAAAAGGGCCCGGTAGGATTCATAAGCACATCTTGTTCTCTTAAACATAATTTCACCTGTTTGTAGCCATGGTTTTGCTTGTATAGCATCTGTGACATGAAGTAAACCAAAACCACCCAGAAATTTCTAACAGAGTGGACATAATTCAGGGCGTTGTTTCATAGTATTGGAAGGCATAAATGGATGAAGGGCAGGTACATGCACAGCACGAGAGGAGGAGCTGTGCAACATAATCACTATGCTAAGAACAAATAGGTTGATGTTACAGGATTCTGGGCGCTGGGTAAGGGGGTACCTGCTATAGCATTTACCCCACACTATGGGACTTAGCCCACTTGGGGGCTCTGGGTTGGGTTGGGGTGAGTTCCCTGAATGCTAACAGACATTGGATATTTCAGATGTTACTGGAACTGGCCAAGAAGAACTGAAAGTAGGAGTCACTTTCCTTTCCACTCAGTGCCTCCAACTGTACACCACACCTGGACAGCAGTTAACCAGGGTGAAATACAGATCGCAGAGTCTCAGCCTTACCTTGTGCGATAGAATGAAGAAGGCCAAGAGGAATGAGGAAATATCAGAAACAATTGCTGTCCATGGTTGGACTGGAGTTCCAGGCTTACATGGCAGTAAACATGTGAAGGTGTATGTGGGTAGCTTCCTGAGAAGAGGTTGGACCTGGCTTGGGCAACTGAAGAGCGATTTGCTTTTCTCCTCAGCAAGCACTATGCATTCAGATAACTCTTTTGTAACTACTGGCATGAATTTAGGGCTTGGAGCCAAATGCAGTCTTTTAACAGCTGACAGTTTTCTGTTTGATTTTAAAAGAAGGAGGCACCTCAGCTTTCAGGGTCACTTCCAAGAGTCATTAGCTCCATTGAGCATTTTTCCTTTTAGCCACAAATCATCCTAGTCAGAGTATAAAAGGAATCCATGGCTGTCCTGGCACAATGTATAATTTCCTGGGAGACTTTTCTTCTCCTTGAATTACCCATTTATTCTTGTGAGAAAATGCTGTAGGGATGAGAAAGAGCATAACATCAGGTAGGGGAGAGAAGAGAGCCTGCTATTTGAAATGCTGAGTGGCAATTTCACCTTAGCTGGGAATGTCACAGGACTGATGAATGGTTCCCTCCAGCATGCTAGTGATGGTAAAATCTCTCTCGTCTCCCTCATCATATGCTGCAGAAACAGCCAGTAGGTGGCACTGTGGTGTTAAAGGACAAAGAAGTGAAAAAAAAAATGTGGAGAAGAACATTTACGGAAAAGGCAAGGAGTGTGTGTACTGTGGGGAGGCAGGTAGCTCAGAGAGGAAGGGAGAGATGAATATGCATTCTCATTCAATGCCTTTCCAAGTCAGGTGAGCATTTTCGCTTTCATATCTGGGCACACATAGGAAAATCCAATTACTGATGCAAACTACAGTTGGTACTTTCAAATCAAGTTGTAGACATGTATTCAACTGACTGTCTGGATGTGCTGGGTGTAGATCTTGCAATAGAAGTTTGGCTCCCCCAGCCCTATTTCTCCTTTGTTTTTATTCTCTTTCTCTCCTGTCCAGTTTTCTATTTTCTTATTTTAAGTTTACAGTTTTTCACTTTGTAATATTTACTCAGTTCAGTTCAGTAGTTTTGTATCTAGTGCTGTTTTCTAAGGCATTATAGAGTATTTGAGGGAAAAGGGGTTAAAAATAACATTTTAAAATGGAAAGTATATAAACACTAACTAAATACCTATAAGATATTATGAGCCAAGCTGGGCACTTTTATACTCACTATAATCCACTAAAATATTTAGTTATCTAATTAATGTTTCTTGAGTATTTGCTATGCCTGTGATATTTATAATGAGAAAACAAAAGCTTCAGTCATTTTTGCATACCATCTCTTCTGTTTTAGAGCCTGAGCCACAGATTTACGTGTCTTCCTCTAAATTTTTTTAATGTATTTGGCACAGGGTCTACAGAGTCTCACTATACAGATCAGACTCAGTGATTCTCCTGTTTAGCCCTCAAGTGCTGGGATTACAGGCATGTGCTACCATGCCCAGTCTCAATTGCCATCTTAGTGCACACCTGGGGCATGGTCAGCACGGCATACTGGGGATCAAACCCTGGCAATCGTGCTCTGCCTAAGCAGGTACTTTAGTCTGCTGTTTTCTATCTGGCCAGCCCGTCCTTTAATGTTCTGGCAGCTATGAAGTCAGACTGCTTCTATTACCTCTTGGCTTGTGGAAGTTGGTGACTTTAGTTAATTTTCCAGTGTTCTGGTTTTCTTGTTTTTTGGTGAAACTGGGGTTTGAACTCAGGCCCTTGCTCTTGCCAGGGAAGCACTTATTCCACTGAGCCATCTCTCCAGCCCCTGTTCTGGTTTTCTTATAGACAAAAGCATGAAAACTTTTCCTACCTGAAAGGATAGTGTTGGGAATAAAAATTATAGATGCATGCCACCAGGCCGTGACTCACCCGGAGAGTGAGACTAGTGCTTCATGTGGACAGGGACCAAAACCACTTGCCAAAGCAGGGGCTAGTACACTGAGTTATCTTGCCGGCCTTGGTTCTAGATAGTTAGCACATTTTTTGGGAGGAGATCAGCAACAGCTGGTGATAGAAGTGGTCACCTTGAAGCCCTCTGATTTCTGGCCAGGGTTTTTCTCTTGTGCTGTAGGAAGCTGCCTGTGCAAAGATGATCCTTTAATAAGGCTGCTGAAGAGTGGTGATTAATGCATTAGGGCTGGAAACTCCTATCTTAGCAAGCAGTTTCCTTTGACAGAGAATGGACTAGGCAGATAAGGGAGAAAGTGCAGAATCATGTTTCGATGTTTAATTTGGCAGCCCACAGCTCATTTTAATTACTCTGAAATAATTATCTTTGGCACCCAGCTGGGGTTGCCTTTGCATGGCTTGTGAGTCATTCTTCCACATGTGAATGAATCAAGCAGGCTGAAAGCAAGGGCTGGAGCCAAATGATATGTAAAAGAAGCTGAATGGAAAGGTTAAAAAATGGCAAACTTTAAGTCCCAAAGAGAAATTATTTGGAACATTGTGTCTTGGTCTCTGCAGCAAATGGTACTAGTAATTGAAATCAGAAGTAAGGGAGTATCAAGGCTATTTTAGGATAAAAGCATTTGTAGTTGAATGTGTGGGTTGACCCTGGAGTGGTGAGAGAAAAGGGACAACTATCAAAGGTGACCCTTGTAGCAAAGTGCTAAGAGCAAAGATTTTGGGGCAGACAGATCTGAATTGGAATCTGTATTCTATCACTTAATGTTTCAGCAAATCATTTTATTTTTCAAAGTGTCACTTTATATGTATTACAAAGTTAGATAATTTTCTTTTGATTTTGAGTCCTTCCTGCCATGTGTATATTGGATTATCCTTTTGCTGTTGAGGGCTGAAGAAGAGGATAGAATGCGGGCCATGTCTGTCAGATCTGTAGCCCTTGGCAGACACCACTAACCCCAAGTTTCACTGAACCTGACTGTGGCATCAGAAGCCCTCTCAAATAGTGCTGCTGGAAGCTTCCCCAAACTAACCTAGTTAGCATGTTCATTGAAAACAGGAAACTACTCTCCATTTCAAATGTTTCTCTTTGATGGCTCATAGTTTTACCTGTAAAATGAGATGCTTGAAGGTAATCACTATAGACCTTTGACTTTTGAAAATCTGTTCTTTTAAGAGACAAATACATCACAAAGGGCTGGAGTACTTTGGCTTCCAGTCAGTTCTTTAGATACTCTCTAGTCGATCATGAACTCAGTTTGTGAAACTCGGCAGCTTAAGTGAAGGATGAAGACAAGACCAAGAAACCAGTGGTCAGCAAGCAGTGAGGGTCTATTCTTTTATCTTCAGTGTCCCTGGTCCTTCTGTTCTTCTTTTCTTACTGTGACCTTCACCTAGTCCCTACATAGCCTAGATGTTCATACTCAGAATCAGATTCCTGGCTCCTGCCCTCTTAGAATGGATTTGTGGCTGACAGCTCCTGTCAAAGGCAGGAACTGCCTCACTCTCAAAACCATCTCACATGTGGATTCTACTTCTTTGCACATTGGCCTCCTCATCTGCTAGGTTTAACTCCCCTGACTGACTTTTGAATAATGAAACTTATATTGCTGTTAAAGATCATTTTAACTTTTAAATTATGTAAGTAATATTTTCATGGTAGTAAAATAAGAAAATATGAATAAACCAAAAGACAAAGTTTGTTGTTAATAGCTGGCTGTAGGACTGGCCAGATAGCTCAGTGGATAAAAGTGCCTGCTTAGGTGGACTCAGGGATCATGGTTCGATCCCCAGAGTGCTGTGACAGCCCCTCCCCTGGGGTGCACTGAGCTGGCAATTGAGACTGGGTGTGGTGGAATGCACCTGTAATTCTAGTGCTTGGGAGGCTGTAAACAGGCAGATCACAACAAGTTTGATCTAGTAGTGAGACCCTGAGCACCCTGTAGACCCTTCCTAAAATACAAAAATAAATAAATAGGTAGAATGTATTTATAATTTTCAAATATAATTTATAACTATGTTCATTAAAGTATTCATAAAGTATTGCCTAAAATAAATAATAGCTATACACAGAAAAGATTGGGCAGATAGTATGCAACCAGATTTTTTTTATGTATTTAGTACAAGTCTACAGGGACTCACAGTGATCCTCCTGTGCTTAGTTTTCAGGTGCCTTAATCTGCTGAACTATTTGGCTGGCCTTACCTTATTATTTAAAATACTACCATTTTGATTTAATTTGTTTTTCTGCTCATACTATTCAATTCAAACAAACATTATTGAGCATCTACTCTGTGTTGCATGCCCAAGGTCCCTGTACTCCTGTGGAGCCAGAGCCTTATAGAAGAAAATAGACACAAAAGACTATATTTTGACAAAATTAAAGGGACACAGGAAGGAATGCTAGAAGGAAGAGAAGGAGTCTTTCTGGGTGAAGTTGGCGAATTATCAACTTAACTGACCTGAGAGTTCCCAGGGATTAGGAAAGCACTCTGTCAAAAGCAGGAACTTTGAGTTCTGTGTGAATTATAGAGGTATGATTTTGGGTAATATGTCTAATCCCTGGTGCTTCCTCCTATGAGCTCTTACCCTACTCTCCTTCCTTCCCGCCATAATTTGAGCAGCTCTACTCTTCTATCCCTTTTGGCCATGAGGCCTTTGCTTTGGAACCAACTGACCATATATTGAATCCTCTGAAACAATGAACAAAATAAAACTTTTCTCCTTTAAACTCTGGAAGAAATGTATTTTATTCCAGGAAAGTGAAAGCTGATGCTTTACAATGTGGCTGATTAATACTTTAAAAGGTTTCTGTGAATACTGTATAAATTTAAAAGGACAAACAGTGGAAGCCCAAGGCCAGTGAAGAACTAGTGTAGCAATTCAGACACAGAGTAATGATAGCTCACATCATGATGGTAATGGATGAGGTAAGAAGGAAAGGGATATATTTTGAGTAGATGGTTTAATGTTATCTAGAGGCTTGGATGTGAGAGTTGAGAGAATAAAGGATATCAATATTTCTCTAAGTTGGACAACTAGGTAAATTGATGTTATTTCTTGAGATGCTAAATTTGAGAGAGGAACCAGCTTTTTATTCCCAAATCCATGTCTACTTTGAGCTTTTGTTGTTAGGGTAATTCATTATGTTTGTTTTGTACACAATGAAAAATGTGCTGGGAATCTCAACTTTCATGTGAATGGTCTTTGAACAGGATTATGTGGAAATTATTTTGGATTTATTTCATGGAAAGTACAAATATGAGAACGCATCATATTATGTTTTAATTGAGATATACCTAGGCATCAGTCAACCTTACTACCAGACCTCACTAGTTGTGAGTCACTAAAATAAAACAATCTCAGTAATTTAGTGATGTTTGTCAGCCAAGAGGGAAATAGCACATTGTTATATTTAAAATAAGTGCTATAACATCAGATAAATGGGATTGTTAAATATAGTGTTATGTAGGATTTGTGGACATTGGGAGTAGAATTTGTATTTGGCTACTTGTCTACTATACTTAGAGAAAAATAATTATAACACCATAAAGTATAATAGGAATAAATGATTTCTTTGTTTTTCTCTTTATTTGTGTGTACACTAAGCTGATAAAAGTATTTTGCATTTTATGAAGAAGTCCTTACAGAAAATGGGCATCTCTTGGTTAGCTGACCTGCGAGATACTATGTGGCTGGAGTCATTTTGCCCTGCATTTTGGAAACAAAAACAGCTGTGAAAGTCTACTTCCAACAAAGAAGAAATAAAATTTAAAAATAAAAAAAACAAAACCTTGGGACAAAGTATACATGCATGTAATAGTTCTTGGGATCTAATTGCTGAAGTAACTAATAGATCAAGGGATGGTTCTTCAATAACACAGTAAAGCCCTGTGGATTTAAAGTAAAATTCTCTTCAATAGCCATACTTGTTGTTTATGATGCCACTGAGATCTCCAAGAAGATGCTTGTGGCATCAGATTTGTCCTTCTCATTTCTATAGAATTCATAAATGTTTGAAGATTGTGAGTTTCTTTAAATTCTGCAGAGCCTTTTTGTGAGGTCAAATATATAAAGACTTTTATTCACTTCATGACAGTCCACATTCCCTGGAAATGAAAGAATGTTCCATACCTGATTAGAAAAAGAAACAGGAATTTTTCTACAGAGCATTTTCTAAGAGAACTTCCCTAGTCTTCTCTCCCATAATTGGTCCCATCCTTCTAGTGATAATTCACAAAATAAAGAGAGAGGCATAGAGGATCCTTGCTTGCTTATAAAATTTTAATATTTTAAAACTTGCAATTATTTTTTTCTTGTCTCTTCCACTATAATATATGTGGTTTGATTTCTAAATATCTGTGTAAATATGTGTAATTGGTTTTTAACATTCCATAGGGATTTAAATTTTAAAATATCCATGGATATTGGAAAATAACAGTTCCATTTTATGTCTAAGGTGTTTGATATTCAGACAGATAGTGATGTTAAGTTTAATTGCCTCTGTTACAGAGTAGTAATATCATTAACCTTCTCTTCTGGAAGATTAAAAACTAAAGTTTGCAGACCAAAATATAAAGAGATAGGTGGACTGAAAGGATAGCCAATGTTTTGGCCCTAGCCCTTCAAGGTCAGTGAGGACTCAGGACACAAGAGAACCTGTTCTGTGACATTCTGTAACTCAGAGATGTCCCAAGTTTTCTGATCAAGGAGATTATGGGAGCACAGAGGAAAGTGATTGACGATATATAGTGTGCCTAAGGAGAGTCATGTAGAGAGAAAAAAAATTCTCTCAGGCTTTCACAGAGAGCAAACTGGTCAAGCAATAACTGTCACTCATCCAGATGGCTGACACTGACAAAAGACCTACAAGGTGCTGTACATCGTCCCAGGGTAAATCCTGAGGGGATTTGACTGACCTTATCAGATAGCAAAAGTTATATTTTTACTTGTACAGATCTTGCTTTAACTTGGTCTTAACCATCCAGCAGCAAAGTATAACCATGAGATATGAAAGTAACGCCATATTAATATGCTACGTTGTGAAAGGCTCGTCATCTACTTCTGACAATTACCAGTCGTGCTGGTAACTCACTACTATTGTGGATTATGGGACTATATTCGGTTATTTTGCTGAATTCAAGTATCTACAATCTCTGGACTGGCTTCAAGTATGAAAAGGTCCTTTGAAGACATCTCCAAATATAGCTTCTCTAACTGCAGTGGAACACCCATCTCTGACAAAACAAAACAAAACAAAACAAAACAAAACAAAACAAAACAAAACAAAATGGGGATACCCTGAGAGGCACCAAAGCTGGGAAACTGATCTAATGTGTGTAGGTGGAACTAGGCCTCAGTGCCTAAGCAAGCAAGCTACCACAGTCCTGAGATAAACATTCTGTCTGGTTAAAGTCAGCTATTAGTTGCTAGGAAACCTTGTGTCACATGTTACTAACTTTGCAAAAAGTATAAATAAAATACTGTTTTGTTGTAGAAGAAAAAAGAAAAAAATATATGAATATACAAGAAAGGATAGATATACAGCTACTTTCCCTCTGTTCATTGAGAAGAAAGGTTTGTGCTAATATTGTTTAGACAATATATCCGTATCTTGTCCTTGGAATACTACAAAGAACAATATGCAATGTCTTTATTATTATTTTTGGTGGAACTGGGGAATATTAATTATTCTAAGTGTTCTACTAACCTTTTTAAAAACTATTTCACTGAAATTTTATCTTTTTTCTCCTTAAAATGAATAAAAAATAAATAAATTTAAAAAATTGCAATTAGTTCATGATGGATTTTTCAGCACCTCAAGTGATATATTATACACTGAAATTTCTGGGGTTTATATCTCAGAAAGGGTGTAACTATATGCTTTTGCTTTAATATATAACTCCTGAGGTATACCTTAACATATATAATAACCAAGACCTAACAATTGTTCACTAGAAAAATTGATGATTCCAAAACTTAGCAGCATGTGTACTTAATAGATCTATTGTAATATGATTAAATAGAAATAAAAAGAAAAAAAGTTCTCTATAGCCAGTTATAGCAAGATAGAAATAGAAAACAGGGCTGGCCAAATAGCTCAGCAGATTAAAGCACCTGCAAGCAAGCAGGTATAGGAAGTGGGGGTTTGACCCCCACGACTGCCACGCCAGTGCCACCCCTGGGGCATGCTGAGACTGAGACTGAGATTGGGTGTGATGGCACACATCTGTAATCCCAGCGCTTGGGAGGCTTAAAACAGGAGGATCACTGTGTGTCTAATCTGTGTAGTGAGACCTTGTCGATTCTGTACTAAACACATAAGAGAAAAAAAAAGAATAAGAAAAACTACCATGGTGGTGGATGTGTGAGGATCACCTGAGATCTGTTGCCAGCAGCATAAAATTCAGAGAAGCTGTTGAAATGCTGCTAGCGATGCTGTTTGGAGAAACGGTTGCAAGTGTTGGAAATTGCTAGTTCTCTTGTGCTGTTCTACTTGAGACCTTGTCATGCATGCTTTTCCGATGAACTGTGGAGGAGCTTTGGTCCTCAATTTGAGCATTGCTTCCTGGATCCGGAGGGGAAGGTGCTACACTACTCAGCCTCATGTAGAAGCTTGTCTCATTGACTTTTCTGATGGCAACTCAGCTTTTCTTATCACTGGAGGAGCTGGGGACCTCGCTGTTGCTGAGGATAGCTGTGGTACTTTTGGGGGAGCTCTGGTGTTTACCTTGGGCATTGCTTCCTGGCTCCAGTTCAGATCGCTCAGCTTCTCAGCACAGATCTTCCATCCCCTGGCAAAGACTTTCTAGCTTCTGCCAGTGACCTTTGGGTCTCTCCAGTACAGATCCACAAAGCAGACCTGCATGAGAGTTTTTTTTGTGGGCTCTAGGCCTCCAGTTGGATTTGTGGAAGGCATTGTCATGAGCTCTAGCTTTTCAGCTGGACTTATACAGGATATTAGGATTCAGGCCCTCAACTGGATTCTTTACTATTTAGTGTAGAGAGATTTCCTGTATTTCTTGTGTATGATTTTTTGGGTGATTCTTTATAAAACAATCTTATAAAATGTGTCCTGTATTATATTGTTCCCCTTGCAAAAACCCCATGACATAGGTGAAACTTATGAAACTTTCTTCTATTTAATATCAAGCTACTATATGGTTAATAATGCTATTTTTGTGCCTACCTGGAATGAGGTTTGGTGAGTTGCATTTTCATAACTGTCAGAAATTTATAAAAATACCAACTTTAAGGAAAATGTTCACCAGCAGTACCTGTGAAAATCAGTTTCTTAGCAATTCTTTCAGCTCCTAGGTTGTGTGTGTAGATTCATTGTTTTGTGGATTTTGTGACACATATAATTATGAAGTTTACATCATTTACTTTTAAAGTTGAATTAATACTTAGTATTAGTCCATTTGGTATTATTACTTTCTCATCCTACACTGAAATTGTTATGGTGTAGATCTAGAATGCTCCATACCCCAAGGAAATGTGTTCAGAGTTGGGACTTTTGGTAGGTGACTGGACCTTGGGGATGCTATATTCATAGGCAGATTAATCCCTTCAGGAGTGTATGTGCTATTCAGAGACTGGGCCTGGTTGGAGGAGTAGGCTACTGAGGGCACAATAGGGAAGGAGATAGTCTTGTCTCTGGCTCCTCTCTTTGCTTCCTGGATGCTGCGAAGTAGGCAGATTTCCTCTGTCATACACTTCCACAACAGTGTTTGTACTTTGGAGCCAGTCAGCCATGAACTCATGAGCTAAGTTAAACTTCTTTATTTATCTATGAATTTAGTGCATGGGCTACATGGTGTACAGGGTCTCGTTACATTGTTCAGACCTATAGTGATTCTCCTGTTTTCAGCCCCTAAGTGCTGGGATTACAGACATGTTCCACCAAGCCCAATCTCCACCGTCATGTCAGCACACCCTAGGGGAAGGGTTAGCACAGCATGCGGGGGATCGAACCCTGGCCTCTGTGCTCTGTCAAAGCAGGTGGTTTAGTCCACTGAGCTACCTGGCTGGCCCAAATTTCTTCTTTAAATTGGGTGTCAGATATTATGTCTAGAAATGGTACAGCTAACACACGAGTGCAAACAATGGTACCTTTGGTCATGGACTTAATTTGAACCATGATTCTGGGGAAGATGGCTAAGGTTCTTCACTCAATGTGGAATTTGAGAATGGAAGCAAAACTTTGTCAATCCTTGTATTTGTGAACCAATATTTTTATGAACATGTGTTTGTTAATCATGAGATCACTGTATCTCTCCAGGATTTGGTTATTAGACAATAAAGGGATCTATAAAGCCTATATATGTCACTTAGCTGATTAAGCTAAGCTCAGTGTGTGTTTGTGTGTATTTGAGCATGTTTGTGCACACACATGTGAATACTTGGCTAGAGCTTGCTGGTAGGGGAGATTATTATTAGAATCTTTTCTCTAGAAATTGTGCATCTAGACCTGAAATGTTGTTGACAAGTTTTCCAAATGAATTGTGAATCTACTTCTTGTGTATGTGTGCATGTACATGTACATTCATAATTGTTTTGAACGAATAATAGTCACATCATTTTTAAAATTAAAAATTGTAAGGGCTGGGGAGATAGTGGCATAAGAACCTCCTGGCAAACACAAAGCCCTGAATTCAATCCCCAATGTTGAAACAAATTGTAAAGCGTAATATAGTAAAAAGATTTTTTGTTTTCTTGTCCCTATTCTTTTTTTTTTTTTTTTTCCAGCTGGCTCAGTACGCCTTAAGGCCAAGTATGGGGATCAAACCATGGTTCCCTGCACCTGACTAGGTTTGCCCAACCAGGTGGTTAAGCAACTGAGCTAACCTGCAAGCTCCCTTGTCCCTCTTCTTAAGTTTCCTAAAGATAATTCATTCTTTTGTGTCCTGGAATTATTTTCATGAATCTACAATTTTTCTCTCAGACAACTGGTGACATTACATACACAGATTTAAACCTGCTATTTTTTCACTTGATGACTTATCTCATGGATCTTTCTATACCAGTGCATAAGAGAATTCACTTTTTAAAATGACTAGCTCTATTCTTATTGAGTTCATCTTTTTTTTATTTTAGGGAAAATTTTTGCTATATTGTACTATATTTGGCTGAGACCCAGAGCTGTCTAAATGGTTTCTCTGGCTTCTCTAGGAGTAGCCATTGAATGCATAAATAAAAGGAAGCATGGTGGTGTGGCAACTATCATAAAAGTCAGAGAGGTTAAATTAAGCTGGATTTCATTTTCAAGGAGTCACGACCTAGAGACAGGTCTATTAGCACTTCTATTTCTAAATGCTCTCAAAACATGGATTTTTATCTGATAACCAACAGACTTCTTTTAAAATTTCCTTCTTCATTCTTCTTTATGGAAGAACTCTCCTTCCGTATATACTCAGATTCCCGATGTTGAGTGTGTCACATAATTAATGAGTGTTTATACAAACCTCAGCATAGTTTTTGAGCATCATTGTGTGTGCCACATGAGACCTTCTGTTATAGTTTGTTTTTGGGTTGTTGCCAAAGACTTCTGCATTTGAAGCATGTTCCATGCATGAGGCACTATGTGGAGTTATTAGTGCATGTACATTATTATTGCCTACATATACAACAATTTCTACATTATCATCTTTAAAATGTTGAATATCTAGGTTTATTATGAGCTCTACTTTTGTTTCTTAAGATTCTTGTGAATCAAATTACTGTTATGTGCTTGTCTTGTGTAGTAGCTTTCTTTGTGGTAGGACCATGAAAAGCAAGGCCTGGCAGGAAGTTTTAGGTCATTGGGGACATGCATTGAAGAAGATTATACGATATTTCTGCCTCTCTTTTTTGCTTCCTGGCAGTGAGGTGAGTGACTTGATCCACCACATATCCCCAACTGTGAGGTCCTCCCTTGCTACATGCATAAAGCAACCCAACTAGTTGGTCATGAACTGAATCCATTGAAACTTTAAGCCCAAATAAATCATTTATTCCTTTAAATGTTGATTTGTTATAGATATTGTTACAGGGATGGAAAGCTAACACATCTCAAATATTTCAGGCTTCTAGTTCTTCTTATTTTATCCTCTTTGGATAAATGAAAATTATCTTTATATTCAACCAACATGTATATAGGGCAGGTTGTTCTTTACATAACTCTAGGAAGTTTTGTTCAGAATGTAACCCCATTGCTTATTATATTTTCATATTAATATGTATGCATAATATATAAAATTATCATATTTGACATGATTACAATATAATTAAAATAATACTATATATGTGCAATGTATTTTAATATATTATATAATACATAATCTATTTGTTAAGATAGTCTTCCAGTAGGTGGTTGTACAGTGTCTTGAAAAGGATGCTTTTTTTTTTACATTTGTTCAAGTACTGCAGATCACTGACCATGTTGTCTATCATAAATAAGATGAAAGCAAGACAGGAATTGACATGTTATTCTCCTAAACTGTTAGGTTTTATCATTTCTACTGAGACTCCAAGCATGAGTATAGCTTTACCTTGCTGCTCTAGCTGCATACATATACAAAAATTTCTACATTATCATCTTTAAAATGTTTGATATCTAAGTTTATTCTGAGATCTGCTTTTGTTTCTTGAGATTCCTGTGACTCAAGTTACTATTATATGTTTGTCTTGTAGCTCTCTTTGTCAACACTTTACGGACTGTATGGCAGAAGCCCTGTGTTCAAATTTTTAAGTACCTGTCCTCTAGTCATCAAGTTTGGCAACTTGTACTACAATAAGAAAAAGCACAATGCACATAAGGAAGACAAAGCCATGTCCTAGAAAGTCTGACATTTGAGTTGAGTAGGAAATCTAAATACTAGATTTATTGATCATACTTCTTTCTGTTGGTCAGACAAAATACCTGACACATTCAATTTAAAAGTTTATTTGGAGACAATTTCAGAGGTTTCAGTGCATGTTCAGCTAGCTCCAAGGTGAAAGGATATGATGGGGGAAAACTATTCACTCATAGAAGCCAAAGGCATACAGTAGGGAGAGCCCGAGAAAGAGCAAAGAACCAGAACAAACTTCCACTCATCAGTGTCCCACTGTCTCCAGCCGGACCACACCTCCTAGTAACACATTCAATGTAAACTCTTCAGTGAGTGAATGAGCTTAGTGTACCCATGAAACAGTAACCTTTGAAAAATCCCTACTTCTGAAAATAGGAAGGGGATATTTTGGTCTGAATCATTACTGGAGAATGTGAGGGGCATTTAAGGTAAAAGAATGAAGAACTTTGTCAACAATGATATGTAATGCAATATAACTGAAAGTGGGTAAGGGCAGAAGGAAAATAAAAAAATCCACAAAATTTAGTTTGGACAGGTTATATAGGGCCTTGAATGCTGTATCAAGCAGCATGTAAATGTTTCTGAAAGTAGCAAGGAATTATTGCAAGGTTTACTGCCACGATTGCTATAAAAAGATGACTGAATCCTGCTAAAGACTTTGTTGATAGTGTACAAAAACAAAAACAAAAAACAAAACAAAACAACCAAGCCAAACCCCCAACGAACAACCAACAATAGCAACAACAAAAAACCAGGGTAGTTGAATTACAGCAATGACAGCAGATGCATAGAAGGGCAAGCAGGTAGGGACAGGAACAATTAACATGGGTAAATGCAGAAGATAATGTCATTACTTGATATTACAATGTTAGAAAACTTATACATAATATGATGTAAATGTGTTAGTAGATATGTTTCTTTTTGGTATTTTTTTGGCAATTTACTACATTAGATGTACATTAGGAATAAAACATGAGATATGAGTATAACACATACATTTTTATATTTATAGGCTGATACAGAGATGTAGATTAATTTGTTAATAGGTGGATTTATTCACACATCTGAAGTGCCCAGTTTTAGGTCTGGAAATCCCATTCAAACCAGCTATCCTCCTACTGGGAACGTTCTCAGAGGAACTGACAGTATTGTATCATCTAGTTTTGTCCTCTGAGAAGGCTCATAGTCATTAACACTCTAGTAACAGTGTGCATACCCACTAGACTATCCTTGGTTTCTAAACATTGTTCTTTTATAATTTTACATATTTTTTAATTAATTAATTCATTCATTCATTTTTGTTTTATTGAGAAACAAATAGCAATGAGACAGTTTCAAAACTCATTTATAGGACAGTTTCAATAATTAATACATTGTACATTGTTATCTTCCTAGTGGTTATCCATAATAAAAGAGGCAGGTAGGATATCCTGTCCAAACACCATTATTACAAATCTTTCTACTCATTGAATTAAGCGAGAGTACCTGTATATCTATCCTGACTATTCTGTATATGCAAATACAAAATTGTCCTTTCTTTGTTTAGTCCTTTCAGAGAAGGGTATTCCATTGGCATCTAAATATTATAGGTGTGTGAATTCAGCAAAACGATCCAACACAGTCCAGCAGTCCACAATACTAGTGGGTTATCCACAAACGTTGTTGACTTGAGCCTTTCACAGCTCAGCATATTAATATGGCTTTACTTTATATACCTCGTTTTTATACTTTTTCTGCTGGATGGTTAAACCAAGATAAAGTGAGACCTATATAACAAAAAATGTGTCTTTCGTATCTGATAAGGTCAGTCATGTACCCTGAGGATTTACCTTGTAACCCCTTACAGCACTTTGTAGATCCTTTGCCAGTGTCAGCCATGTGGATGAGTCATGGCCATTGCTTGACCAATTTGCTCTCTGTGAAAGCCTGAGAGAATATTTTCTTTCCATGTGACTCTCCTTAGGCACCCTCTACATCATCAGTCACTTTCCTCTGTGACCAATAATCTCATTGATCAGAAAATTTGGGACACAACTGAGTTCCACGATGTTACAGTACCGGTTCTTCTATGTCTTGAGTCTTCATTGACGTTGAAAGGCTATGGACAAAATGTTGGCTGACCTTGTAGCCCTTCCTTTTCTCTAATTTTTGATCTGCAAATCTGTTAACCCTCCAGAAGAGAAGCTTAATATTTCCCTGCAACATACACATTTCAGTTTACCCTAACTATCTGTCTAAGTATAAATCATCTTAGATATAAGATGGAACAGGTATTTTACATTAAGTATTGATATATTGAACTTTAAGTCCCTACAAAATATGAAGAAAAAATTAATTAGAAAATAGGAATGAACATTCACATATTTTTACCCAGAAATCTAGAAATCTAATCATATACAACATTGTAGCAGGACAGTCCTGGACATTCTTTTTTCTTGTGTCTTGTTTTCATTTATTACCCTTAATTTAAAAATGAAAAAAAATTTCTTTTATTTTTAAATTGTTTATAATTGTTTATTTTTATTTTTTTAATTTATTTTTTTATTGAAGTACAAATATAAATAAGACAGTTATAAGACACCTTAACAAGACAGATTCGACAAATTAATACTTTGCAAACTGTTTTCATACTGTTTTGGCATCGCACAAGGTGCATACATGATATTATACTTACAGACATTATTATAGCAAATGTCTCCCATCAGTAAATTAAGAGTGTAGCTGTTTACTTATCTTATTTTTTATACCTGAATTATATCAAAAATTCAATAATTATTTTCCGAGTGGATGACCATAGTACTAGAAGCCGACATAATATCCTGTCCAACCACCATCAGTGCAAATCTTGCCTCTCATAGGATTAGGTAGAAGCACAGTGTTACCTATCCCAACTGTACTGTCTATACACACACATCATGATTTTTTCTTTCTATACCCCTTCCTTTGTCTACCTACACCTGTCAAAGGTGGGCACTCCATTGTCATTCAACTAACTTAGGTGCTTGAACTCGACAACACAATCCAACACAGTCCAGCATTCCACAACAATAGTGAGTTATTCAAAGAAGTTGTCGACCATAGCCATTTACAGCTCATCTTAATATTATGGCCCCGCGATGTATACTTCAGTTTCATACTTTTCTGTTGGATGGTTAAGACCTAGATAGAGCAAGACTTATAAACCAACACATGCACTTTATGTTTCTTATGTGGTCAGGGAAGTCCCCTCAGAGTTTATCTTGTAGTCCTGTACATTATTCTGTGGATCCTTTGTGTCATACATGTGGATGAGTCACGGCCAATGCTTGACCAGAATGCTCTCTGTGAGAGCCTGAGAGAAAGTTTTCTCTCCATGTGACTCTCCCCAGGCACACTATAGAACTTCAATCTCTTTCCTCTGTGGCTCCATAATCTCCCTGTTCAGAAAATTTGGAGCTCAACTGAGTTTCATGATGTTGCAGTACAGGTTCTCCTATGTCCTGAGTCTTTGCTGACCTTGAAAGGCTAGAGCCAAAATGTTGGCTGGCCTTGTGGCTCTTCTATTTCTCCAACTCTGATTTGTGAACTTAGGTTTTTAACCATCCAGAAGAAAAACTGATTAGTATCCTGCAGCATATGCCATTCATTTTGCTTTATCAGACTCCATTGATTTTAGCTGTTATACGTTTCCTTTTGTATTTCTGCTTTTTGTTTGTTATACTAGGGAGACTGTATGATATTTACACATGTGTGTCTGGTTTATTTCACTTATGAGTATATGTTCAAGTGGCATCCACTTCAGTATAGATGCTTCAAACTTATCATTCTTAATAGCTGAGTAATACTCCATTATATAGAAATACCACATCTTTTTCAACCATTCCTCATGTGATGGACATCTTGGTTGTTTCCAAGATTTTGCTATCACACATTGT
>PVKA01038878.1:0-19902 GCA_004027165.1 Ctenomys sociabilis
AAAAAAAAAAAAAAAAAAAAAAAAAAAAAAAAAAAAAAAAAAAAAAAAAAAAAAGGAAAATTCTAAAAATGAGGTATTATAAAGGGTGATGGGTGCTGTGAAAGTGTTGTAGTAAGCTCGTCATAAAATAGTCAGGCTCTGGCATAAGAAAAGGCAGACACATCAAAGGGACAGAGTTGGATCCAGACACACACCGCGAACAAATGGAAACTGAATATACGCTAAAGTGACATTTTAGATCAGAGGAGAAAAGATGAATGATTCCATCAAATTGGATAACTGGCTAGCTGTTTAGGAAAAAAAAATAAAAGCTAGTTCACCATTTCTGAAATAAATCCCAGATGGAGCAAAGATATAAATGTAAAAAGGAAACCATAAAATTACCAGAAAAAACATTAGGAAAAAAAAAAAAGAAATCTAAAAATGTGTATTCTTGGATTGGGGAACATATGATGAAACCTGGGAATCACAAAGGGAAAGATTTTGAAAACTGGCTACATTGAAAGGTAATATGCTAAAAATTATTCTCAATAATTTGATAGATGAGCTCTCACAATCAAGGAAAACCAGAAGAAAATGAGGCAAAGTCTGTGGACAGGAAGGGCCGACAAAGGGCTAACGAGAGGGTGGAAATCTTCGCCCTCAGTCAAAATCTGAGCGATTCAATAAAGAAATGGGAAGATTCTTTTCTCACCAGGTTTGCCAGCAACTGAAAGGGTGAATCCACATGGGACTCAGAGCTGGTGGGGAGGTAGCTGTGCCTGGGGAGCGGCTGGCAATGCCCAGGAGAGGAACTGATCCGTGGGTAGCTCGGGGATTCATGTCTAGGAGGTCATCAGACGCGGCCCCGTGCGCATTGCGGGTGTGCGCACTGCAATTTTATTTTCAATCTTGAAAAACTGGAAGCGATGTCAAGTGTGTCATCAGGGCCTACTCAGCTATGTCACAGGAGTCCCATCTGCAGAATACATGGTGATGTGGAGCATGGAGCTTGAGCTTTGCGGCTGATGGTGACAAAGTGGAAAAGTCCAGGTGAAACATTCTGGGACGTGAAGGTTTGCTCTCTGGCAGCGTCAGCACCCCACAGAACTCACAGCATCTCATGCCTGCTGAACTGCTGGGTCAGGAGCCCCCAGGGCGGGCCGCTGTGGCTGCGTGTTCTGTGTGTGATTCCGCTGCATGCCCTCTTTTCAGAAGTGCTGGTGAGGAATTTGTCACAGTGTCAAAAAGGGACATAAACCAGTCTGGGAAGATGGCTCAGCAGAATAAACGCTTCCCTGGCAAGTGCAAGGGCCTGAGTTCAATCCCCGGTTCCGCAAAAAAAAAAAAAAAAAAAAAAAAAAAAAAAGAAGGGACATAAACCTGTAGGCCCTTCTGACTCAAAAACTCTAGGGATTTAGTAGGTATGAGGCTGTAGTACTTTGCTTTTCTAAAACAGCAGTTAATAAAAAGCTACTTGAGGCTGAGCACCTAGTTCAGGGTAGTCTACTTGCTTAGCATGTGCAAAACCCTGGGTTCAGTCTCCAGCATGGGGTGGGGAACATAGCACATATATCCTATGGAATATCATTCAGCCCTATAAAGGGTGTATCTAGCCGGGTGTGGTGGTGCATACCTGTAATCCTAGCACTCGGGAGGCCGAGGCAGGAGGATTGCTGTGAGTTTGAGACCAGCCTGAGCTACAAAGTGAGTTTAAGGCCAGCCTGAACTGCATAGTGAGACCCTGTCTCAAAAAGACAAAAAAATAAAAAATAAAAAAATAAAAAGGGTGTATCCAGCTTCATACGGTGGCACAAAACCAAAACATAGCTAGGCATGGTGGTGCATGTCTGTAATACTAGTATTCTGGAAAGCAGAGGCAGTAGGATTGAAACTTTGAACTAATGGAACAATTTACAAAGACTTTATTTCAGAATTTAAAAAAGAGCTTGGGGTAAAGCTCAGGGAGAAGATCCTGGTTTTAATTCCCAGCGCTGACAAAAAACAGAACAAAACAAAACATAAAAAAGAAAGGGAATTCTGACAGAGGCTTCACCATGGGTGAACTTTAGGACAGTATTAGCCAGTCATGGAAGAATGAATATTTGATGAATCCGCCACTGTGAGGCACGTAGAGCTGTTGAGTTCATGGGCACGGAGTAGACGGTGGTTGCTGGGATGCAGTGTTTAGCGGGTAGAGTTCCAGTTTTGCAAGATGAAGAGCGCAAGAGATGCATAGTGGTGAGGGTTGAGCAATAGTGGGAAAGTGCCTGATACCACTGAGCTGTGTGCTTAGGAATGATTAAGACAGTAAACTTCGAGTTCTGGGTATCTTACCACAATTTTATAAAGAAATGCCAGACCAAACCACTTGTGGAGTGAGGTTAGGGATGAAGCCATGAGTTTTGTGAGCACCTCTTTGCAACTCCAACTGCAGTCTCGGGCTGGGCTCTGGGACTGCGTCCTGCAGAATGTTCGGACATCCTGCAGGAGAAAGGCCTGTCCTTGTTCATGACGGGCAGCAGACCAGTGAGCTTGCGGCCTGGAAGGGCAGTGCAGTCTGCTGTTGGGCACAGATAGGAAGGTAGTTTGGACGACTTCCTGGAAGACGGTCATGTGAGCTTAGTGGGGAAGCTGTACCACTGCTCGCCTCTGTGGCCTCTGCCTGTACCTTCTGGCTCCCTTAGGAGTGTCAGAGTTCTTCCAGGTGGTTGTGGGGAACAAGGGGGGAGACTGAGCAGAGATCTGTGGGGGGGACAGGAT
Organism: Ctenomys sociabilis; assembly: GCA_004027165.1. NCBI lineage: Eukaryota > Metazoa > Chordata > Mammalia > Rodentia > Ctenomyidae > Ctenomys > Ctenomys sociabilis. The sequence goes on from PVKA01038878.1 coordinate 2,743, forward strand.
TCTTGGGCATAAGTCTGTGCTTATACATCTAGAGAGATGATGTCAAGGTGGAGGACAGGAGGGCGGAAGCCGGCCAAGTTGGGGTTCTGAGGCAAGGGCTTCCAGTGCCCTTCTGCCAGAGGGACCCGCCCCAGGTTCTGGAGACTTTTCTGGGCCCGCTCTGGTCTGGTACACAGCTCCTGGTTGCCCTCCCTGCCTAGGTGCCAGGAGTCTTAGAGGAGCTTATGGCCCAGGAAGGGCCTGGAGGGAGGAGGCGCTAAGCCTGGTGGCCGCAGCCTCCCCCACGCCAGCCCAGGCCCTCTTGTGCTTGGGCTGCTACATTCAGCCCCCTAACCTGCAAACCCCTCAGTTGAAGCCAGAGGCCAGTGCATGACTCCAGGGACTCTGGAGAGAGACCACTCTAACTCAGGCAGTGTGGTTTCTACCGTGCACCTGATGGGTCACTGTGGGGCAGGGTCTGCCTGACTCTCCAGGCCTCAGCCTCCCTATCTGTGCAGTGGGGTTGACATCTCGGGGTGCCTGAAGTTATGGGGCACCGACCTGACCTGCCAGCCTTGGGATGGGATTGTCCCTGGGATTACGGGGTCCCAGTGTCTTTCCTTGATGGTGTGGCTCAATGGTGAATGCTTGTCTGGGCTAAGCAAGTCCATGGTCCTATCCCTAGCTGCACAAGCACACGGAATCCTTCCTTTCTGGGGTGGCCTCCTTGGCTCAGCGCTGCCCTGCTCTACTTTATTGCCCTGAGAGGGGTGCAGTGAAGGTAGAGGAGGTGCAACAGAGGTGGAGGAGGGGACATCCTGGTCCTGGCAGAGGTCAGGAAAGAGGGAAGTTTTCCTGAGTCACTGGAGTGGAGCATTCTCACTCCTCTCCTGGGGGCTGTGAGCCATTTCCTGTGCAGACCTGGCTCATAGTTACATCGCCCCCAACCTGCTTGGCCTCCCCAAGCCACTGCCATGGATATCCAGGCCCAGATGGCTGCTGATGCCACTGCTGAGGGCAGCGAGGCCCAAGGGAGTGAAAAGATGCCTGTGCGGTCTGCTAGACCCCTACTGATACTGCCCAGCCACCCAGAGTGACTTAGTGTGAGTGTCTGGGGTGAGGCTGGGGGACAGACCACCCAGAGAAGCAGTGGGTGGACAGGAGCAGGCTGTGCTGAGGAGCAGGCTGGGAGCACATTGTCCCTTATTGGGATCCCCACCCACAGCCAGCTGAAAACCCTGAAATGATGCTAAGATGTGGATGAGTCATCTATGCTGGATGCTAGAGGAGGTCCAATTCTGACCCAGTTTGACGGGTGGATGAAGCCTTGGTTGTGGAATTCAGTCTGAGGGAGCCCCTATATGAGGGAGGAGAGGCAGCCCCATATAGTGACAGCCCTATCCTCAAGGAACTCCCACCTGATGGGAAATGCCTTGTGCACCCTACTTCCGGTCTCTTTCCCTGGGCACCATCCTCCATGCTCTGAAGTTCCCTTCCAGTGCCCCTCAGCCTGCTCACTGGACCTGCTCAGAGCCTGTGAAGTCTCAGTGTGAGGTATAGGGGAGACCAAGTCATGGTGATTCTGGGCTGGACAGGACCCCTTCCTAGGCTGAAGTGATGATGGGAGAGCTGTGAGGGAGGAAGGTCCTGTTCTCCTCTGGCCCAAACCCCCCTTTGCAAGTGTAGGAGAGTGTGTAGGGCTGAGCCTGCTCCAGTAGACATATGAGGCTGGGTGAATCACATACCGGGACATGGTGTCTGGAGGCCAGATGTGGCCCAGCTGCTCAGGGCTGTGAGCCCAGACACCCTGGGCCAGATGTGATGGCACTTGTGCCCCAGGCCTGTCTCCCAGGCCCCCAGAGCACTTCTGGAGAAGACTTTGCTCAGGGCCAGCCTGAGGGTGTCCCTCCACTGGTGGGGGGGAGGCACGATGCTGGCAAACAGGGAGTTGGTGCGACCTCCGGAGCTAGAACAGGGCCAATTGTTCCCTGTGTGCACACCTGTCAGCTCTCTGAGCATGCAGGCTGTGTCTGAGGACAGGAATGAACCTCTCCCATGATTTTGGTGTGCTCTGAGGCAGGGACTAGGTTTCCCCCGATCTGACAGGAGCTACCTGAGGGCAGGACTATGTCCCCCCCCATCAAATGGAGGGTCTGAAGGAAGCCAGAAAGGTGCCCTCTCCCATGAGTGTGACTGAGAGACAAGGTCTTGCCTGTGTCTTGTGGCCACTTCACGCCTGGGCAAGGTCCCACAGACTCCAGGGAGCCAGGGCTCAGCCCTTGGCCTTGTCCCCAGGATTGGAGGGCCCTCTGCCTGGCTCCATGTCCTCCCCCTCAAGTGTCCTCAGCGCATTCCATGTGACCCCTGGGGAGCAGCTGAGCTCCAGAGTGGCCCACCTGGGTCTGGAGCCTGACCGTGTTCCTGCCAGCTGTATGCTTGTAGCTGACAGCCTCTGTGCCTATTCCCCGGGGATGGCACAAGAGCTCCTGTTACAGATCCTGGTGTTTGTAACCTGGTGATCCAGAGTATCCCTAGTGAGGTGTGGCCTCTCCCTTCCTTCTCCCGCACTCCAGCCTATTAGTTGGACTGAGTTGGGTTCGACTGGATTGGGCTGGGTGTCTCTGAGGATGGGGCTTGTCAGGGGGTGTACAGGGTCACCCAGATCTCTCCTTGAAGATCATTTCCCTCCGGTCCTGTCTGCTGGGGCCCTCAGCTCCCTCTGGCTGCAGTGTGGGCTCCCGGCACGTACCACTGATAAGGCCACTTGCCTGGCAGGACGTGGGCTACGTGAGGGCCCGTGGACGCACTGCCGGCATAGCTCACAGGGCCAAGGCCAGGACGGGGCCATGGGCCCATTATCTGCCCCCCCAGCCCTGTGCCCACAGGCTCGGCAGCTGTGGGCTGCAGGCCCTTGGCAGAAGCTGGCTCCATTCCCCCCACGCAGGCACGCCCTGGCCCGCACGTCCTCGCCTGGGCCTCCCGCCACCACAGCGCTGGCCACTGCTGCCAGCCTCTAGGGGGCACTGCTTGGGCACCCTGGAAGGCCTTGCAGGGCAAGCCAGGCCTGGGTGGTAGCATCTCACTGCGTGGTTGCAGGGGCTCAGCCCTTGGAGGGCGCAGCCTGGAAGTCATTGAACATGTCCATGTGCTCCTTGCCCACAGGGAGGACAGGTGGACAGGGCTGGGGGAGGGTGGGAGGTGTGGACCAGCGATGTGACCTTGGGCACTGTCTCAGGGCTCACTTTCCGGGGCTGCACAAGGTGAGGACTATGCACGAGGACCCCTCTTCAGGCTGAGAGTCCCTTGGCTCTTGGGAGCTGCGCTCTTCTTGACCTGGCTCAGGCCTTGTTCCCACAGGGGTCAAAGTGAGGCACAACCCTGCCTTGGGTCTCCTTTGCCCATTCTCCAACAAAGTGAGGGAAGCCTGGGGTCCCTGTGACCTATGACCTTGGTAGTCCTTGAGGCGCTGTCTGCCATCTACCTTCCTGCAGAGCCCCTCACCCCAGCCCTGCAAGGGTCAGAGCTGCGGGTCCTGATTCTCAGGTTAAAAATAACTCCCCTGGGCTCTTCCCCCTCCACAGGAATGGTGTTTGTGTTGGCATCTGTGGTCTCTGTGGCCCTGCCAACTTCCACAGCATGTGACACTGTCAGGGGACTGTAGGTGTGAGGAGGGACTCAGCTGCAGGGCTCGTGCCACCTCACCTCCAGGTAAGGACACAAGGTGGAGGTCAGCAACAGCTGGCAGGGCCACCTGCAGCCATGAGCTGCCCATGGGGCTAGGGACACATGACAGGCAAGGAAAGGCCACTTGTGGAAATAAAACAAGCCAGCTGCGGGTGCTAGGCGAGGGCTCCATGGGGCAGAGTGGAGCTGGCAGGTCCCGGCTTCCTTAGGTCCCCTCTTCCTTGGATCTCAGAATCCCAGCTGGTGAATCACAGAATTGTGGAATCAAGGAATCTAGACTTGAAAAGAACATGGAGATTTCTCAGTTGAATCTTTGCCCAGGCAGGAGAAAAATAGCAAGCCCATTAGGGAGTATTTATGAAGCTTGCCCTGGGTGCCAGGCACTAAGCTGGCATCCACTGAATTAACCTTTCTGCAGCCCTCTGAACCCAATTCTGTTTCTTTTTTTGACAAAAAAAGGCACAGAGAAGTTAAGTAAGTTGTCCAAAGCAGCTTCAAACTCACCTCTGTTTGTTCTGAACTCCACATGCACGATCTTTGTGGAGTCCCGCTTGGCAGAGCTGAGAGCTAGAGGCTGTGGCAGGTGCTGGGGAGGCTCAGGACCAGTCACTGGGCCCCGCCCCTCTCCCATAGGAGCTTTGGTCCAAGCTCTCCCTGCAAGCCCCGAGCCTCACAGACGGTAGCGTCAGACCATTTCTTCTCCTTTGCTGCCTGCCGGAGCTGTCGAGTGCCCCTTAGGTTGTCCCTTAAAGTCCCTGCTCATCATTTCATCTGTCAGCTTTCTCACTCTAGGGACAAAACCCCAGATGCCTGCAACTGAAAGAAGGAGACACTGTACTGTTGTTCTTGGTTCTGGGGACCCAGAGTGTGGCTCCTGGCTTCTAGGCAGAAGAGGCCTGGTGGAAAAGCCTGGCAGGGGGAGATGCTCATGTCGTGGTGGCCAGGATGCGGAAGAGGAAGGAGGAGCTGGGGCTGACATCCACCCTCCGCGTCCCGCCCCGTGACCCGCCTTCTGCTGCCTGGCCCTGCCTCCCAATAGCATTCGGCCATGAACTTAGCAGCTAGTCTTTTTTTTTTTTTTGTCTTTTTGAGACAGGGTCTCACTATGCAGTTCAGGCTGGCCTTAAGCTCACTTTGTAGCTCAGGCTGGTCTCGAACTCAACAATCCTCCTGCCTCAGCCTCCCGAGTGCTGGGATTACAGGCATGCGCCACCACGCCCGGCTTAGTCTTTTTTTTTTTTTTTTTTAATGTGTTTCGTTGTTGCAGAGTCTCACTGCATAGTTCGTGCTCATGGCGATCCTACTGCTTTTAGCTTCCCCAGTGCTGGGATTACAGGAGTGGGCCACCACGCCTGGACTACGGCCGTCTCAGCCCTCCCTGGGGGTGGGGTCGTCGCAGCATGTGTTGCTGGGGATTGAACCTTGGTCCTTGCATTTGCCTAAGCAGGCGCGTTAGCCTGCCGAGCTACCTCACTGGCCCTCGGTTACGAACTTACCAGTAGATGAGCATGGTATGGTGTTCCTAATCCTCTTCCTAAAGCCTCACCTATAGACACACGAGACTTACGGTGATATTTAACTTCATGTTAATTAATTAATTAATTAACTAATTTTGAGGCAGGGTCTCACTATGCAGTCCAGTCTGGCCTCAAATTTGTGTTGATCCTCCTGCTTCATCGTGCCAGTTGCTGAGATCACAGGCGTATGCCCCTACTCCCAGCTTTTGGGGGACATTTTATTTTTATTTTTTTCTGTGCTTAGGACAGGGTTGACAGGGTCCGCAGGGTCTCACTATGTAGATTGGATTCGTAGTGATTCTCCTGTTTTCAGCCTCCCAGGTACTGGAATTACAGGTGCGCACCACCACGTCCAGTCTCAATTGCTGTCTCAGCGTGCCCTGTGGGTGGGGCTGGCACGGCAAGCTGGGGATTAAACCCTGGCCGCTGCGCTTTGCCTACTGGAGATGTTTTAGATCTGAACATAGCACCTGTGCCCCCCACCCACCCCAAGGACTTTTTGGAAGAGAACCCCTGAACGTTATCTCACACTACTGCAGATGACATAGACGCTGCCTGACGGTCACTTCCTCATCCTCCTAGGCCTCAGGCCAGCTCTCTGTGACCCGGGGTTGGCCTGGCTTAGCTGAGCAGAGCGCAGAGTTGAGGACCTGATATGACAGCTGATCCTGCAGGACAGTCCTGAACCCCTAGGGGTGTGGCAGGTGACACCTCAGTCACTGAACCCTGCCAGTTCCCCCACCCCATCCTATGCCCTCAGGCTGCTGATGTGGAATTAACATGTGGTGCTATCTGGGTGTGATTTGGTCTTTGGGGGGTCCCCAGGGCTGGGATGTTAGTCCAGGAGCCCAGGTTTTCCTCCCTCCCTCCTTTTTTCCATGCATCAACCTATCTTTCCTTTCCATCCTTTCCTTCCTTCCTTCCATCCTTCCTTCCTTCCTTCCTTCCTTCCTTCCTTCCTTCCTTCCTTCCTTCCTTCCTTCCTTCCTTGTTCTTTCCTTCCCTTCTTCAACCTACACAGCCATCCATCTACTTATCTGTTTACACGTCCATTCATCCATTCATCCATCTATCCTTCCTTCTTCCCTTTTTTCTTTCTCCCTTGCCTTCCTGCCTCCTTTCCTTCCCTCCATCCATCCCCAGCTCCTTCTAGGGCCTAGGCCTCCTAGCACGCTGCTCCTGGCCCTCTGTCATATAGAAGGAAGTTTTCCTGATAGAGATCCCATTGCTGACCGCTCTTGGTGTCCAGTTACCTAATCCACCGCTTCCCATGCCTTGATGTGTCTGCCAGAGAAGAAGCCACTGTCTGTTATAGAAGGTACCTGTGCATTTTCCACTTACACACTTGATCTCTGAGAAGAAAGCTTCTAGATGATTTGGAGACTACATCTTCAGGGACTCAGGTTCCTTCTGCCTTACTGACTTTGAAGGATGCAATCTCCATGTCTGAGGTCACATTGCCCAGTAGGGCTGCTGGAGCTCCAGTCCACAGCAAGGAGGAAGAGAACCTGAAGAGAGTGTCCCTTCCCTTGAAGGAACTTCCTGGAAGCTACCAACACCTCTTATAGCCAGAACTTAGCCACTGACCCACCTAGCCACATGCACACACACCAAGCTTCATGGGAAGCTGGGTAACACAGCGTTATTCCATGGGCTTCCAGTTAAAATTTGGAGAAGAATGAAAAATGGATGTAGGAGGCAGTGATTGTCACAGGCCCCTTTGCTTCTGTTAGGTGCAATAGGAGAGAGTGCATAGGGCTTTGGCAGCTCCCTGCCTCCTGCAGCCCCGGTTCTGTCATTCACCAAGCCCTCAGTTTCCCAATACTGGCCTTTCTTCCTTGGATCTGTTAATGGTGGCACCACGGGGCCAAGCCTGGCTGCCTTTGGCTGCTGTCTGCTCTCTGCAGAGCTGGGCTATGTATCTCCTTGTCTTCACGATGACCCTGTAGGTGGCTGGTCTTGGCCATATTTTACAGTTGGAGAAATTGAGGCCCAGAGAGGCTGGGTCATTTGCCTAAGGGCACCCAGCTGGGCTGTGGGCCTGGTGTCTGGGCTTTTTTTCCCCCAGGCCTTCAGGGTGGTTGGATGGGAGGAACAGCACTGAGCCTGGCCAGGGAGGGCGGTGCACAGAGGGCAGGCTGGGGTGCGGCGGGTCACAGGTGTCTCCCAGCACTGACTCAGTGCCAAGGGCAGCGGGCACGTCTGGACAGGGTCTGCTGACGGGCTTGGGGATTTCTGCTGGCGCCAGCCACCAGCCACAGTGGCCACATCCCTGGGCGCCACTTTCCCCAGCATCTGAGCTGAGATGGAGGGGAGGGGCAGACGCAGGGGGACCTGTAGCACTTCCCCTATCTCTGTCCAGCTCATCAGGCCATGGAGGTTGCAGGGGTGCTTGGTGGGGAAGATGATGGCATTGGGCAAGCAGTTCTCAAGGAGGAGTGGGGCCATTGAGGTCATGCCCCTGCCTCTGAGCAGAACTGTCCTTGCAGCCACTGACCCCCAGGGTAAGGTCACTGGCCTGCTGGCCGGGTGGGGGAGGGGCTCTGCGCGTAAGTGTGGTCATGGCTGCTTCCTTGCTGTGGTTAGTGACATTACGTCGCATCCCTAGCCAAGAGCACAGGCTCATGCTTCCTGAGTCACAGCTGGTAGTCGGTGGTGGGGCGTGCTGGCGATGGCCCAGACATAACCTCTGCCCTCCAGAGTTCCGGCCAGAGACAGAGGGTGAACAGGAAGAGCGGAGGCCAGGCTGGAAGCCCCCTCAGTTCCTGCCCTGCTCCTCTGGGAAGGCTGCCTTGGGATCAAGGGGTTGCTCTTCAGTCCCAAGCTCAGAGCACTTTCAGATTGCGTTAGGGGTAAATGCGTGTGGGGATGCAGGCTTCCACCCCATTGTTCACTCACTCACTCACTCACTCACTCACTCACTCACTCACTCACTCATTCACCTATTTATTTCATTCATTTGGTGGAAGGAGGGGAGACTGAGCAAACAGTAAATAAATAAAAGGAATTAAACAAAAAGGAATGAAAGCCTATAATATGTGCTGGGAGAATTCAAGGGGGGTCTGGAAGAATATTCCAGGGGCTTAACTTAGATGGGGTCTGACATCTCAGGTGAGATCCTGCCCAGCTGGAGACACGCACACCCATGTGCACACCATGTCCACAAGATGTTTCAATGCCAATTCCCTGCAGTACCCTTTTGGTCCATCCTGGCACCTGTGAACCAGAAGCCACCCGTCTCCTGACTGTCTCCTATTGCATGGGCAAGATTCTATCCCAGGCCTCTGGTACAGGTGACACCTCAGAAATGGAACTCCTCTGCAGGCTACTAGGATCTGTCTGTCCACTACCAAATTCATGGTTCTCGGAGGGCTAGGGTGGAGACTCAGGCCATGGGACAGTGATTGGCATCCGGAGAACTGAGATGGGGTGGGGTAGAGCAGTCAGTCCTGCAGGGGGACAAGGAGAAGACTGGGCGGTCGGAGTTCCAAGGCAATGAACATGTCTGTGCCGTGACTGTGAGGGCTCAGGAGCAAGAGGTATCCCCCCTTCAGACTCCGAGCTCTACTTTATGGGACCTGGCTTCAGGAGCCTGGGTGCCATCTGGGTCTGGGATCGGCAAAGCAGGGTCCATGGTGGATATGCTGTCTCTCCCTCCACTATACTCCCAACTCAGCTCCACATCTGGCAGGAGCAGGGCCTGTAGAATCAAGCCTGCAGACCTCCTAGATTCAATGTTCTGATTCAGTTGGCCCAGCCTGGGTCCATCCAGGCCTCCGTGTCCTTGTCTCCCTCTCGCTCTGCAGCCAGCTCTGGTTGGGCCCAGATAAGGCAGGACCTGGGCCAGGTGGTCTGCTTAGGGGTCCTCCAGGGCTGTGTCCTCCTGGTAGCCCCTCCCCTGATCATCAAGACTCTGGAGGGAGACAGCTCACTGACAGGCTGGTACGCTGCCTACTGGCTGGGTCATGCCAGGCATGATGTGCGGCGTACTGATCCTTTTTCACGCTCCACCAGGCACCAGCACAGATGCTCCGTAGCTCAAGAATCTGAGTGGCTCTGTCAGACCCAGAGTGTCTGGGGCAGATGTTCTAGTGGACAGAGGGTCCCCTTCTCCTGAAGTTGTGGAGGGCAGTCTAAAAATCTCCCCTGCTCCCAAGCCTGGTCTTCTCCCCCAGTTGACAGGGCCACTGGGCGTCATTCATGGTATGTGTTCCCTGCGCTTCCCTCACAACACAGTGGATATAGGCAACGGACCCCACAGGCTCCTGCGCACTCTGGTGACCTCACCTCACATTCAACTGGGGCCTGAGTGACAGGGCTGCACGGTGGCAGCGGGGAGAGGACCAGGCTGTCTTATTCCAGGGGACTCTTGGGTCCCAATACTGCTTCACTAGGTCTGGGGAGGATGTGCATTTTAAAAAGGTATGTTGGCCAAGGGTCAGACTCTGTGTTGAGGTCAGAGCTTGGATTCTAGAGGCAGTAAGTCCTGAGCTCAGACTAGCCTGTCTGCTTGCTCATGGGGTGCCGCTGCCCTCAGCCTTCTCCGCTGCATAATGGGATAGTGACATTCAACCTGCAGACTTGGTAAGATGGGACAGAGTATGCAGTAATGACTGTCCTCAACCGTACTGGGCCATCCGCCTCTGGGTAGGGATAGAGCCTCGTCCCTCCCAGAGCTTAGGGCTTCTGTGACGTGACGTGGGTAGTGCCAAAGAGACGGTGATGGGTGAGGTGGGAGCCCCCCAGGACCCCAGCGTGGGCCCCTTGCCTTAGTGGTCACCTAACCTGTGTGCATGGCCGTGTGTACCTGGTGCTGCTCTAAGGCAGCTAATGAATGCAGTTCTCAAGATGAGATGCTACTCTGTTTTATAGGTGGGTAAACTGAGGCACAGAACATCTGAAACAGCTGCCCAGGCTCACACAGCTGATGACTGGCAGGCTACCCCGATAGCCTGGCTCCTAAACCTGACCTCTCTATAGCACAAGGTCCCTGGGGAGGGGAAGGCTGGGTGAGAGCCCTCTGTGGGAGGCTGGGGGGGGGCCTGGCCTCTGGGGATTTCCCAACCCCCACCGCTCCTGTCCACCTGTCCTGAGTGCCTTTGCCTTCTCTGCAGCTGCCCCCTCTCTCTTCCATGCTTAAGTCCCCTTTCTCCAGTTGTGAGTGTCTAGTCCCCCCAGGCACCATTGTTGGGTCCAATGCCCTAGTCAGGCAAAGGTAGAAAGCTTTGGTTTGCCACCTGATTCTAAGGCTTATGTCCTGAGCTGTAGGCCAAGGGATGCCTGCCCTCAGTGCTGTTGTTGATGACCCTGTAACTCATTTGCTGTCCCCCGCCAGCCTAAATGAGGGTAGAGCCTGCCGCAGCACCCCAATTGATTAACCACACCATCTGGTTCCCCTTAGCATAAGCTGTGGTGGCAGGGGAGAGCCAGAGCGGGATGTTGGGGGCTATTTTTTTTCCTCTGGGAAAGGACTCACCACCCACCCTCACTGCTGTGGTTTGGGGAGTCTGGGAACCCCCAGAGAGCGGTGAGCAATGGGGCGCACTGGGATGGGTAGGGTGGTGATTCAGAGGGATGCAGAGGGTCCCATCCATTGTGTGTAGCTTCCTGGAGCTTTAGGAGGCAAAAGTTGGTGTCAGCAGAGATGTCCATAGGGGGCTGGGCAGGAGGTGAGGGTGGGAGAGGGAGCTGTGGCCTGTCTGTGAGGCTACTCTGAGCAATCCCGGCATTCTTCACTGATCTCTGGCTTATGCAGTCTGGTGCTTATGCAGGGCCAGCAATGTTGGAGGCAGGAGCTGCATGAAGGAGAGGATTCTCCGTCACTTCAGCTTGGGGACTTGGACAGATCAAGGTGATCCATAGGCAGTGTCAGGACCTACGGGGCATTAGGGCTCTGTAGCTGACTGGAGTCCATGGCTGGGTAAGGCTCAGGCTGTCCCAAGCACCATGGATCGCAGGCAGCACCAGCGGATCCCAGCACTTTCTCATGAGCGGGGACCATGGCTGTCACTGTGGACTCATCAGAGTAGATGTCTGGAGATCTCCAGCTCCCGAGGCTCCCTGAAGTGCCACGGGAAGCTGTCACGCTCTTGCCCCCCACTACCTCACACTGGGGGAGGGGCGGTCATCAGCATTGCCATCACCCCTCTGCAGGACTCAGTAGGACAGTGACAGCTGCAGCATGTGTGCGCTTGGCCCAGCGAGCACAGGAGCTGTGGGAGCCCAGTGCTGTGTTGATGCATCCATCTGTCCACTGTCCCTCTTTCTGTCCCATGGCCTCAGGCATCAGCTCCTGCTGGCAGAGCCCGGCTCAGTGGGGACCCTCAGTGCAGCAGAGGACCCTGGGTCATGCGTTTACAGTTCTTGTTTCTGCAGTCCAGGGAGGTGCCTGGAACGGATGTGGACAGTCAGGCCCTCAAGCCTCCACACTGCTCCTGTGCTTCCAGGAGATTTTGGGTTGAGCAAGGGGGCAGGGAAGCCTCCTGTCCTCTGTCACTCACTGCTCTGTGACCACTCTGACTGGCACATTCTGGGTATAAACTGAGCAGGTGGTGCAGGAGTCTTTGCTGGGGCTGGAGAAACAGTGCATGCTGTTATCAGATTCTAAGATTTGACCTCAACTCTGCTGCATCCACCGCTGGAAACTGCCATGGGCTGCTTGCCCCCTGGGAAGGGCTGGGAGTGGAGGACAAAAATGAATCTTGGTGCCCATTTTGGCTCTTTGTTTAACTAGGAAGCTAGGGAGGCAAGAGATAAAGGCGCCCATGGCAACCGGGGTGCTGAGAAGGGTGGGGAGCTTCCAGGGAGACGATAGGGCTGTGGTAAGAGCTGGGCTTTGGGAGCCAGGTCCACACTGTCCTGTATACTGGGCCTGTGCCCATCACCGCAGTTTCCCCTGCTCTCTGCTGCATAAGTTGTGGAATGACACATGGCAGGACTGTGTCCAGGCTGGGAGCCCCTGCCCCAAGGTGCATGCGTTGGAACAGCCTCATCTCCCTGCCCTGGGCATCCACGTGGCCAGAGCAGCCACTGTGCCCGCATCCCCTCCTGCACCCCTTGTGCTCTGTGTTTTCCCCCATGTGGCACAGCCCAGTACCAGCCGTCCTTGTCCTGAGTGGCTGAGGGGAACCAGCGGGGTCATTACAGGACGCCACTGCCCCAGGGTAAGAATGGAGGAGGCCCAGCTGTCAGCTGGAACCCATCAGAGGCCAGCCCAGCACTGGCAGCGTGCAGAGCAGTGGGGACATGTCACAAGGAGGTGCCCTGGGAACTGTGGCTTTTGGGAGTCCGTTAACCCTCCCCAGCCCAACGCAGGCAGGTCCCACAGCCTCCAAGTGATTGGTAACCTTAGGCCTCTGCCTTACCATTTAGGTCAGATGTTGGGTGAAGCTAACTTTATGAAGAGACCATGGATCAAGGAGCCTGTTGTGTGAGGGGGGAGAGCCAGCTGCCACTAATGGAGGTCCCCTAGCTCTGCTGCAAGGCTGACCTAATCCTAGGGGGAAATGAAAGGCCATGGTCCCAACTTCTGAGAGCCAGCACAGCCTGGTCCTTGGGAAGCTTTGGGGAAGATATGAAGATGGTCTTATCTCATAGTAATTCGTCTCATGGTTAAATTATCAGATCCATATCTTCTTGAAGCTGCCACTGATTTGGGGAGAATCCATAGCTTTGCACAGGTATCCTTCGTTGAGACCTAGGGAGCTGTCGCTAGAGGACAGTTTTGTCCTCGGCCTTCCTGGCCTCAAAGCCTTCCTCAGCTGGCTGCCCCTCTGGGACTCCGCGCCACCCCTGGAATACTCAGTAGACCACTCAGCAGAACCCTCAACCCCACCTGGTGTCCATGTTTCTTAGTTAATTTTTGCATTGCTAAGACAAAATACCCAACATCCAAGGTTAAAGGAGCAAGGGCTTATTTAGCTCATGGTTTGTAGAGGTTTCAGTTCATAATTGCCTGGCTACAGGTCAGGGTGGCATTGCAGAGGAGAAATAGTTCATGGCTGGCAGAAGGTAGCGAAGCAACAAGGGATGACACCAGCTCTTTCTGTTCCTTATATTTTCTAGAGGGTATTTAGGAAAGGTGGCACTCACATCCTTAATCCTAGTGCCCTGGAGCTAGCACTGCACCACAAATCAATTACAGCTTCACATGCTCTAGATCCAGCCACCTCTGAAAAATCCCCACTACATGAGGCTTTGGGGGGAATATCTAGACACAGCCCATAATACCATGTGACTTACAAAACTCAAGGCTTTCAGGGAGTGATTATGCGTGGGTAGTGGGGAACAAAAGACAACATGTGTCTCTCTAGAGACTGGTATGCATGGCCCTTATTTATGGGCCACTGTGGCTGGCCTCCTCCCAGCTTCCTTCCTGGGCTCTTGCCAGCCAGCTACAGGATGGGTGTGGGGCTGGGAACGCTGTCAGAGGGTGCCCTTCATCGAAGCATGGGGTCACCATGGAGCTGGGATCTCTAGTTACCGAGCTGCACAGGGAATGGGGGAATCACCAGTTCTCTAAGGGGAGGCTGGGTGCTGGTGGCTCCTAAGCTTTGTGCCAGAGTTGTTCCACCCCTCAGGCCTCAGTTTTATGAAGTCCCCAACAGCCTGTCATGGCTTCAGCAGGCAGGGTCATCATTGGTGCATATCCTACTGGGCAGCTGTGTGCTGCTCCATCTACTGCTGACCTTGCATCTGTGCACCAAGTCATCTGAGGACATGGAGATGAGTGGCATCATTTGGCCACCAGACCTGGCCTTGGAGGCTCCTGGAACAGCTGTGACTGCTGAGACCAGCCCTATGTGAGCCAGGCCTGCACTGGGCAGCACATGATGTAGCTGAATGTGCAGGTGTGCTCCTGCCCTGGTACCCTCGCGAGCGTAAGTGGGCTCTGTGGTCAGGCTCGGACCCTCGTCTACGGTCCACCTGGACGCAATACTTGCCCTCTCTGTGTCTCAGTTTCCCCTCTGCGGAGTGAAGAGGCCGACAGCCTTACAATGGCAATGATGAGGACTGGGTGAGTCAGTCCGGGTGTGGTTGTCGTAACTTTCATTTCTTGAGGAACACTTCTGTGCCAGCAATCGTGGTGGCATTCATGGTAAACAGAACTTTCCCAGGGAGGGGAGGGCTCTCCCACTTGGTGACAGCGAGGATGTATAGGGATTGGTACCTGGTTTGGTCAGAGAGGATATGGTAAATGCAGTAGGCACTGTTGGGGGGAATTCCACGTGGAAACTGCAGAAGCAGGAAGGCCAAAAAATGGGGTGAGGTTTCGCTGCTGGAAAGGATCAGAGCACAAAGCAGCAGGGAGGTCAAATTAGAAAATGGACTTCAGGAACAACATGCGGCCTTTTTCATATAGGCAAAGGGGGCTGCAGAAGTTGTTGAGCAGGGATCCTGTCATCCCCAGGTGGCAAGAGCCGTGTCAGTGATGGCCTCCTGAAACCTTCCGTTTGAAGGCTCTTAGTGCACCAAGGATCTGCATCATCTTCTCAGACCTTGCCCTTAGGTTCTCTCCCTGTCGGGGACTCCTGCTTCATCCCAGAGCCTGGTGAGCTTGGGATCTTGTGTGCATGCATGTGTGTATTTGTGTGTGTTATGGTTTATAGGCATCCCCCCAAAGCCTTGCGTACTTTTGGATGGAGATTTTTCAGAGATAGATGAATCTAGACTTTGTGATTGAGTCATGGTTCAACATCGAAATTAAGGGTGGTTACTGAGATCAGTCCATTGATTGGATTGGCAATGCCTAATCTCAGCAGTCTGGATAAAAGTTACAGAAAGATTTCTGTTTCTTTTTCTATCTCTGTCTCTCTGTCTTTCTCTCTCTCTCTGTCTCTCATTTTCTTTATTGTTTTCTGCTGCATGAACTGTTGTCTCTCTGCCATGTGTCACCATGCCTTTGAGTCAGCTGATTATGGACTGAAACTTCTACAAACTGTGAGCTAAATAATTTTTTTTCCCTTTAACCTTCTATTTTGCCTCAGAAACTCAAGACAAGTGGCTAAGACAGGAATTAGTGCCAGAAGTGGGGTTGCATCTGTGCCGACACCTGACCATGTGATCCAGAAGTCTTGGAAATGGCTTGTAGGAAGTATTTGGAAAGGTTTGGAGATGCTGGCTGAAAAAGTAGAGCTGGCCTTAGACTTCTCTGTGTGGGGAAATTCTGGTCAGAGAACACTGAGAGAAATCCTGGTAAAGACAATGCTTAAGAGGTTTATGCTGGGAAGAAGGACTGCATTGGCTGTGAACTCCAGGTGATGTGTGTATGGCTGGGCAAAAAGCTTGCATGCATTTTTCTTTTTAAAAAAATAATATATAATATTGCATATATATATATATATATATATATATAATTTTTAAATAAAGCAATCCAACACAGATCAATAGTCCACAATAGAAGTGAGTTATCCATAGAAGTTGTTGACTTGAGCCATTCACAGCTCATTATATTAATATGACTTTACTTTATATACCTCCATTTTTATACTTTTGTCCTGGATGGTTAAGATCGAGTTGAAGCAAGACCTATATAACAAAAAATGTAACTTTTGTATCAGATAAGATCAGTCAGGTACCCTCAGGGTTTATCCTGTAACCCTGTATCGCTCTTTGTAGATCCCTTGTCAGTGTCAGCCTTGTGGATGTGTCACGGCCATTGCTTGACCAGTTTGCTGTCTGTGGAAGCCTGAGAGAAAGTTTTCTCTCCATGTGACTCTCCTTAGGCACGCTATACATCATCAGTCACTTTCCTCTGTGCCCCATAATCTCCTTGATCAGAAAATTTGGGGCACAACTGAGTTACATGATGTTACATTACAAATTCTCCTATGTCCTGAGTCTTCACTGACCTTGAAAGCCTAGGGCCAAAAGGTTGGCTGACCTTGCAGCCTTTCTTTTTCTCCAGTTTTTGATCTGCAAACTTAGGTTGTTAACCGTCCAGAAGAGAAGCTGATTATTACCCTGCAACATATGCAGTACAGTTTACCCACACTATTTGTCTCAATATCAGACATCATAGGCATAACATGGAACATGTATTTTCTATCTAGTATTGAGATACTAAACTCTAAGTCCATACAGAATATGAAGAAGGAAAAAATTGAAAAATGAATAGGAACGAACACTTACATAGATATTTAGAAATCCATCCATATACAGCATAGTAGCATTGTAGCAGGACTGTCTTGTGACTTTTTTTTTTTGTCTTATTTTTCATTTACTACCCTTTAAAAAAGGGTAGATTAGTAATAGCTGGTATGTCATGACAAGAAGTACATATTTAGAAGACCAGAATGGCAGGCATTTGGAGTGTGACCCTTCTATTACACTTTGTTAAATTCAGTGCAGTTGCTTGGTTCACAGGTATCAGCATATATAGTTAGTCAGGGTAAGAATCCTTAACTGCTAGTTTCCTGATGTTTCTCAGGATCACTGTGCATTTTTTTGTGTCTAGATATTTGTCTGAAACTGAGATTAAGTGAAGCAGATTAATTAATCTGGTAGGAGAAATTTCAATGCAGTCTAATGTTGAGGCAGTGGCATGGCTACTTTTTTTTTTTTTTTTGCCCAATATATGTTGAAAACAAGAGCAAAGATACCACTATGAGGATTTAAAATATTGTGAATTTGGGTAGAAAGGAAACTCCAGTAAAGCCATGGATTGTAACAAGAGCAGAAGAGATCTTGATTGCTGAAAAGAAACAGGATAGAAAAGATAGCAGAAGACTCCACAAGAAGCAGAAAGACTCCACCCTTTTCAGTCTCAAAATTGCAAGAGTGAAAGAGTTTACTTTGAGAAGAAAGCCCAGTGCACCACATTCCAGCATGTTGGCAGTCATATCATGTTCCAGAATAACAGCAACATAGAGAATTGGATCCGGAGTGCCCAGTGATGTAGGCAGTGGATCCCTATAGCCGAGAGAGAGAGAGAGAGAGAGAGAGAGAGAGAGAGAGAGAGAGAGAGAGAGAGAGAGAGAGA
>PVKA01038879.1:0-19892 GCA_004027165.1 Ctenomys sociabilis
TATTTGACCTTTGGTGTAGAGCTTTGGTGCAGCTATAACCTTAGCTTGTTATGAGATTCGGGTGCCAGTCTATTAAGTTTGAGATTTTCCAGGTATGCCTATCCTGGGTCTAGCTGTTGTGTTCATTTCCTTTTTTGCTGCAGCTCCTTTGGTTCCCCTATGTTGGTTCCCGGAGTCAGCCCTCCTGTGTCAGGCAGGGAGTTCCCCAGGTGGGTGGGCCTGGGCTTTGGTGGGTCTTCTGGGCTCACAAAAGGATAGTGGAAGATCTTATTCACTGAGTAGGCTGTACTGAGCCGGCCAGCTTGTGCTGTGTCTGGGTCTACAGGCCGTAACCTAGAAGGCTGGGATAGGTCCCTCTGGTGCAGTGGGCCTGGAGCCCTCACTCACAGGCCAGGCTGTGCTGGGTTTCAGTCCATAGCGTGGGACCATGGATTGCTGAGAAATGTCCCTCCAGTGTGGCAGCCTTGGAGTTTTCACTCCAGGCCGACCTGCACTGGGTCTGGGGCTGTGGGGTGGGACCTGTAATCACCTGGAAGTGTTTCTCTGGCACAGTGTGCCTGGAGCTGTCACCGGGCCACGGGAGGTGACGGACAGCTTAATCCCTGGGAAATGTATCTCAGGCACGACGGGCCTGAGGTTCTACACTCACTGACCTTTGATGCCCAGAGAATCGGGGAAATTCCCACTCAATCAGTGGGCTTTAGGTCAGGTGATCCGGGGAGGTGTTGGGGAGTGGGTCCTGAGGTTTCAGGCCAGTCACTGGCTTGGAGGGGTTGGGGACAGGGATCCGCGTAGCGCGCGTGGGAAGAAGCCAAAGGCTCTCCCTCAGACTCACCACACTCTCACTGATCTGGGAAGCCTGGTGCGTCCTGTAAATTCGCTCTCGCTGGGCGAGCTTGGCACGGGAACCAGTAGGCCGCTGGAGTCAGCCACTGTTTCAGGCTGGTCTCTGGCTGGTCGGGCGTGGGCGGGATGGAGGAGGATGGCGGAGTCGGCTGCGCTGTCTCTGGCCGGTCTCAGGGGCTGGGCAGGGGCGGGCGGGATGGAAGAGGACGGCAGAGTCGGCCGCACTGTCTCTGGCTGGTGAGAATTCAATATCTAATCACAAGATACTACTGCTAAGCTAATAAGGATAATTCAAAATGCATGAAGGAAATAACTGAAATATTTAAGAAATTTGTGTTTGAATATTTTCCTATGAACTGAATATCACACAAGAAAAAATGGAAATTCTACTTGCTACAATGGAAGACTAGTTCTAGAATAGTATTTTATCTGAAATAACTAAATTTTACTAAACATCATATCTTCACTATGAAAGAATGAAAACATGTGAATTTGAGAATTTTTTGTTGTGGACAGAAGGAAAGGGATAGGCCAGCCAAGCTTTGAAACACATTCTACCAGGCAACCACAGAAGTCAGAGTAGCAGGTAGAAGGTTCAAATGTAAGACCGAACATAGCTACCTGGTGACTTCATGTAGAATAGTTTTCTGCCATCTTTGTTGGACAAAGATAAAAACTTCTGCTTCTATAGTTTTATCCACAAGAAAATATTGATAAAGAGCCCAAGATTTCACATGTGACTCCTTACACACACACTGTTTTATAAGAAAGAATGAAATAAAACTAACTGTACAAATCTTTTCAAACACAGCCCATCTTCTCTATATCTTTGTTTGTTTGTTTGTTTCTTGACAGTTTGATAGGAGAGTTACAATTAATACATTACATATTGCTTTCTTTGTAGTAGTCATTCAGAGCACAAGATATATGGACATGATATCCTGTCCAGATACTATTAGTACAAATCTTTCTTCTTATTGAATTAAGAGATAGTAGCAGTATATCTATCTTAACAATTTTGAATATACACATACAAAATGGTCCTTCATTTATATCTCCTTTTTGATTTTAGTTTTGTCAGAGATGTGCATTCCATTGTCATCTAAATATTGTAGATGCCTGAAAATATATATGGGGTAGCAGAGTAGCATCAATATTATGTATAATAAGTGAACAAAATATAAAACAATAATTCTAATTCTTACATGATTTAAACTAGATTAATTTTTCATGATCCTATTATTTATTATATATTCAATGAGAATTCAATTCTCAACAGATCCAATATAGTCTAATAGTCTACAATAGTAGTGAGTTATCTGCATTACTGGCAATGTCTGAAGCTGTTGACTTGAACCTTTCACAGCTCAGCATATTAACATGGCTTCACTTTTCATACCTCATTTCTACACTTTTCTGCTGGATGATTAAGAACAAGATAAAGCAAGACCTATATGACAAGAAATGTAACTTTTGTACCTGAAAAGGTCAGTCAAGTCCCCTCAGGACTTATCCCAAAACCCTGTATGGCACTTTGTAGATCCTTTGTCAGTGTCATCCATGTGGATGAGTCATGGACATTGCTTGACCAATTTTCTCTCACACAGCCCATCTTCAAATGAGACAAATTCCTGTTAGATAGCCTTTCTGTGTTTGGTTTTCCTTAGAGGAAAACAGAAATAAGCCCTTCCAAAGAGAGTGTAACACTTATCTAGATCTTGAAATCATCTCTTGAAATTTCCATCCAAGCTCTAGTAATAAACTATGGAACAATATGTTTAAAGAGAAATGTTGACTGATGGTACAATAATAGAGATAAAATAAAAGACTCATAACAGTGAGACCAAGTTTAATAGATGTAGGTATGATTCATGCTTATGCAAGAAAAACACAAAAATACCTAACAGACTTTACAATAACTGATGATACATCATCATGTAAGCAGAAAAGTGGACATGTTATTTTAAAAGTATATGGAATAGAGCGGGACCTGTCCGGTCCAAACCCAGGCACTTCATGTGAGTGAGACCCCCTTTCGTGCCCTTGGGATGCCCCAACATCCACCTCTCTCCTAACCCTCTGTGTGCGTGAATTTCTGGCAGGTTCCCGGGATCCCCAGATCCACACAAGCACAGGCCCAGGGAGTGTGTGAGAAAGTGGCCCCCCTCCCTTAGCACTCTTGTCCCCTTCACATGCAGCTTAGCCCTGACATATAAGCCTAGGGTGAAACTCTGCAGCTATATTACTTTCAAAGAAAGTAGGGTACAGAACCACCCAGCCAGTCTAGGAGAAGAACATCTTGCTGGAGGGGCACAACAGGTTTACTGCCAAGGGCTGCAGCAGGAAGTAGATGAGCACAGCCACCAGACCTAAGGCAGGAACAAACACAGAGGGCACTAGCTCAGCTGAAACCTATGAATCAATAGCGTCAGAAATAAATAAGCAACAGCAAAACTGTATAGAGAAACTCAGAATGGAATTAATTTCTGAAATAAAAAAAGAAAACTAAATTCATAGCATCTGTAGTAAAGAATCAAATACAGAAACATATGGAGTGAACCCAATCTGAAAAAAGACTATGCAGTGAAAGAATTACTAAGTGCTTCTAAAGAAGACATTGATAAAAAACAGAGGAGATTAGAAAAATGATTGTGTCTTTAAATGGAAATACAGGAAAGAAATAGATCGCATGAGGCAAAGTCAAAGAGATACAGAGGAACTTAAAAATCTCAATCACAAGCTTGCAAAACTATTTGAGTGAAAGTGAAGACAGAGTTTCAGATATTGAAGACGCTGGTGCAGCCAGTGGAAAGGGAAGAAAAGATCTCTTAAAAACAACTAGGATGTAGAAAAGTATAATTCATCACCTACAAGACAATGCAAAGATGAACTACATGAGACTAATAGGCATCAATGTGAAAGAATGAGTCAATACAAATGACATTAAAAAATATGGGCAGAACTAATAGCAGAAAACTTCCCAAATATGAGGAACAATCCAACATTCAGGTAAGGGAAGCATAAAGAATGCCAAATAACTTCAACCCAACTAAAAATATCAAGATGTATAATATCAAGATCCCAGAAATCCAAAACAAGATTAATATTCTGAAAGCTTCTAGAGAAAACAAGCAGATCACATTCAAAGGAAAACCCAACAGAATTATGGCTAACTTCTCTTCATAAACCATGAAGGCAAGAAGAGCATGGAGCAGAGTACTTCAAGTCCTCTATGAAAACAAAATCCAGCCCAGACTACTACACTCCACAAAATTTTCTTTCAAGTTAGATGGAGAAGTGGAACACTTCCATGACAAAGAATAACTAAAGAATTTCATGTTGACAAAACCATCCCTAAATAGGCTATTGAAAGATGTTTTAGAGAGGGACCAAAATGATTAGAACTCCATGTAACAAGAACAGAAGCAACCAACTAAATAGGGAAAATAATTAAATGCAGAAGAAAAACAAGTAAACAACAGCAGGTAAATAACATGTCAAGCTTAAGTCAAAATATCTCAATTATAACCATCATTGTAAATGACTCAATTCACCAATTAAGATAAACAGACAGACACCATGGATCAGAAAACAAAATCCAACAATCTTCTGTATAGAAGAAACACAATTCATAAAGAAATTCATAGGCTGAAGGTGAAAGGATGGAAAAAAATACTACATGCCCCAGCACATCAGAAAAAAGCAGGGGTAGCAATCTTGTTCTCAGACAGTCTCAACTTCAAACCAAGAATGATCAAGAGAAATAAAGAAGGTTAGAATGCACTTGTTTGGGGAAAAATTCAAGAGGAAGAGGCACTCTTAAATATATATGCACCAAATACGGGAGCACCAAAGCATATAAAACAAATATTAATGGACACGAAAAATCTAATATCCAATACTACAATCTTAACAGGAGACCTTAACAGTCCATTATTCCAAAAAGATAGGTCAACCTGACAAAAAAGTAACAAAGAAGCAGCAGAACTGAACAAAAGTTTGAAATAAATGAACTTAGTATACGTATACAGGGTGTTTCACCCAACCACAGCTGAATAGACATTTTTTTCAAATACATAAGGGTCATTTTCTAACATAGACCACATAGTGGTCCCTAAGTTGTGCTCAAGTATATGCAAGGAAATGGAAATTATCCCATACATATTATCTGTCCACAGTGCAATGAAGCTGGAAATAAATGACAAAAGAAAGCAGAAAAATCCTCTAAATACATGGAAATTAAACAACACCCAACTGTGCAATCAATGTGTCACAGATGAAGTTAAACAAGAAATTCAACATTATCTACAATTCAATGAAAACCCAACCACAAATTAGTGGAAATTATGGGATATGATGAAAGCGGTTTTCAGAGGAAAATTTATAGCACACATTAGGAAAACATAACGGGAACAAATAAACATCTTAATGCTGCACCTCCCACAACTAGAAAAGGAAGAACAATCTACCTCAATTGGATAAAAGCCATTTATGAAAACCCAACAGCTAACATAATTCTAATTGGGGAAAAATTGAAATCTTTTACTCTTATATCTGGTAGAAAACAAGATGTCCTCTATCACCCCCTTCCATTCCATATAGTTCTGGAATCATTAGCTAGAGCCATTAGACAAGGTAGAGAAATAAAAGGAATAAGAATAGGTAGAGAAGAATTTAATATATCATTATTTCAAAGAATTAGTGAATAAAAAAGTGGATAAAATACTAGTTACACGAGAATAAAGAGAAAAATGTACTCATGGGGACAAAATGTATGGGGACAAAAATGTAAGAATAAATGAAGAATGCATAATTTACCTTTAGTCAGGCCCACATATAAAGGAGAACTACTGATAGAAAATTGTTATTTGAAGACATAGAGAGTTATAATATCCCAAAATTGATAAAAATACCTGAAATATAAATTTAAGAATCATAATATTTCCAAACAGGAAGAAATGAAAGGAAGCATGACAGCCATGATTAGTTTGTTTGATAAAGGTTTAAGCTATACAAATTATTTTTTAAAACAGTAAAATGTAATAAAATATAAACTGGAAATACAGGTAATTAAAAAAAAAAACAACATTGAATGGAGTTTTTGAAGAAGGAGGAAAGAGGGAGAGCCAGGGAGATAGCTCAGTAGAATAAGCACCTGCCTGGCAAGCACAAGGGCCTGAGTTCAATCCCTAGTTTTGGAAAATAAATAAATAAATAAATAAAAGAAGGTGGAAAGATTCTCAGTTGGAAATAACAAAGCATAAGAAAAAGAGTAGATAGCTGTCCATTTCTAAGTAAATATTAACTAAGTCAAGTGACAGTATCCTATGAAACTCTTAAGTTCACAACAAATCAGCATAAAAGGGAACAAAATGGAATGAAATATTTTATGCTTCCTATTTGTAGATGATAATATCAATGAGGAAATACAAGAAATGTTAATTTTCTGCATCTAACATCATAGGAATATGTATTTCATACATATGATAAGCAAAAAAAATCAATCATTATAATGTGTGAATTCACTTTAAATTGTTTCAAAAATCTTTCAAGGAAACTGAATATTTGTTTAATGAAGTTAACTGAAAGGAAAAATATGCATGTAACATTTTAATCTTTATTTAATTCTTGGATTTTATCTTATATATTTAGAAATGAAATTAGCTACGCATACATACAGGAGTGGTAGTTCTCTGAATAAATCTCTCCTTGTGCTAGGCCCTGAAGCAGGAAAGGGTAAGCCCACAAGAGTTGGCTATTGCCAAGTGTCATTGAACAAGTTAAACTCTTCAGGAAGGGATAAATTTAATGTCCCACTGTGGAAATGACTTATTTGTCATATATATGACAAATATTTGATATTAGTCTTCTAATATAAAAATGATTTTAATAGCTTTTAATCTGCATGTATATATGTTAAATGGAGTAGAAATTTATTCATGTGAGCTATTTTTCTTTGAGATCTTTAGTGCAGGGACCATTGCTACCAGATTAAGATTGCAGGAATAACTTTATGCTCTGTATCTTGGTTACTTTTTTCTGGTTGCTGGACAAAATAGCCAACATTCAAAATTAAGGAAGGAAAAGTGTATTTAGTTCACAGATTATAGATGTTTCAATCTATAATCAGCTGTCTGCAAGGTAGTGTGGAGTGGCAGGGACAAAATTTCAAGGTGGCAGAAACAGCAAAAACAACAAGAGCAAAAGGGGGAGGCCAAGCCTCATCTTCTCCCTTATATTGTGAGGAAGCTGTCCCTTGGGAAGTACTTGCGCCGTCTACCTGCCCTTCACTTGCACAGGATGAGGGTGTTCACAAATTGGAGACGCTGGTCCCTACTGATCCCTTCATTAAGCTTCTCAACTTCTCACCCTGGCACAGTGTATCAACCATTACAGCCTAACACTAATTTCTGTGGTTATTATACTAGGTAAATGTGAAAAAAAAAGAATTTAAATAACACCTTTTATGTGGACCATAGAAGACAAGAAGAAGTATACACATTGAAAGAAGGGTTCTCAGCTTTAAAAAGAAAAAAGTAGAAACAGTTCTGTCGTTGAACAGTGAAGGACTAGCTTACCATATAACAACAACGAATACTGTACTTAGTAATAAACTAATAAAAAGAAATCCCTCCCAAATATTTCTCTAGGGTTCTACAGAGCAAAGCAAACCAGGTACATTTTTAAAAAGACTTAAAATTTGAAAGGAAAGTTTATAGATTAAAAGATTGGGTATTTAGCCTAAATTCAGGTAGCAATTTTAACATGGAGCAAGGGATTTGAGATTTCAGTTGAAATGAGGTGGTCTTCCAGACTGAAGAAATAAAAGAAAAAAAAAAAACCTGAATGACATGACAGCTTCTGCAAAGTGAGACATCATCATTAATGAAGGGACTGGAGACAAAACAAATCTTAAATTCTCTGAAAAATTGTACTTAATTTCTGCAGACATCTAAAACACACACATTGTGGGTGGAGTATAGGGAGCCAGGGAGTGATTCAGTCATGAACTGAATTGAGATTGTATTTGCTTCTTAGTTCAGATGCTGAAGTTAAGAGAAATTAAGACTTTAAGGCAATTACTATATCGTTAGTAAGTGAAGTGAGAAAATATGCTCAAAATGAATGAAAGGGTAGAAGACACAAATGCAGATGTTGGAAATATACTTACAAATGGAGAATACTGGAAATGAGACATTAAGCGTGCAAAAGAATACCTAGATGTTGTAATAATTATTGTAACGTACAGTAAAGTAATAGAAATTCATGAATTTGAATAAAGAACAATACAAATCATCTACTTAGAAAGAATACAAGAAAAACTGAAAAAATAAAAGAGTTTTAATGGTAGGCAAATAAGCACTAAAATTTCAACATATACTAACATGGGATTAAAATATTGAGAACAAAGATGACAAATAAATGACAAAAACTAAGGAAATTTGAGAAAAGCCTTATTTTGTACATTCTGAAAACACTGAAACTACTTCAAATGAATTTAATGCAATTTATGTATAGGTATTAAAATAGTCAATCTTCTGAAAAAAGCAAGGATAAAAGACATGGAAATGTATCACAGAGAAATATCATATTACATAAATTATATGTTAGATAATCTCTAAAGAAACATTTAAATTTTCCTTTCACTTCAATCCTAAAATTTCATTAGTGACACTACAGTATTTGATATCTCACCACATAATACTCAAAACTATATATTTATGGTTAATTTACTATATGTCTAAAATTTTTATAGATATGTACTGGAATAGCATTAGATTTAACTAAGGAACAGAAAAAAATAGTTAAACATTAAATGGTCATGCTATTTAGGGTAAGTAGGCTACATATCATTTTCATATATATATATGCATATGTGTGTGTGTGTGAACACAAACTAGGCTTACCTTATTTCTGTAAAATGGTTTCCAAGTTCTCCACAAATACCTGAAACTACTGGTGACACCTAACCATATACAGATTGAACATCTTTAATCCAAAATCCAAACTCTAAAGTAAAATCACTTGTGTGATGAATTCTATGTACCACCCCGTGGAACTGGTCTTACTGAAAACTAATGTTCACAAAACATCACACAGAAAATGAAGGACATACACATGAGGAACACATGAGACAAATTAATTTCATGTTTAGACTTGGTTCTTATCAGCAAGACATCTCATGATAATGTCCATGGTCTGAGTATATCCCAAATCCACAACTCTGATCCAGATAATTTTCACTGAAAAATACATACTCTATGATTATTTTGTTCATTTTTTCCTGTGATGTATATCTGTGATTAAATTTAATTTATATTATTAGGAGCAAAACAGATTGATAAATGTGGCTGATAATAAAAATAACATAACAAAGTACTTTAATAAATATTGTATGAATAGAATTACTACATTCATTTCTCAGATTTTCAACTTTTACAGACATCTTTGACTATGAGTAATTGCAGGTAACTTAAGACAAGAAAAAGATGGATAGATGGATTGGTATATAAATAGATGGATAGATAGGTAGATAGATGAAGATAGATTTTCCATGAGTTACAATAGGGATATTTCTCAAGAAATGAATTCTAAGTAGGAAATGTGTATTTAAAATGCATAAAATACCTATATTGTCAATATTAATAATTTAAGGTAGCATGTGTTAAGCATCCTCTGAACATTTTCGGGCTGGCCAAATAGCTGAGAGGATTAAAGTACCTGCTTAGGAAGCCTTAGGGGCCAGGGATTCTATCCCCTGTGCGCTGTGTGGCCGGCCCCCGCCCCTGGGGCACTCTGAGACAGTGATTGAGACTGGGTGTGGTGGTGCGTGCCTGTAATCCCAGTGCTTGGGAGGCTGAAAACTGAGGGATCACTAAGACTTGGATCTGTGTAGTGAGAACCTAAACACCCTGTAGACCCTCCCCTAAAATACATAAAAAATAAAAATAAGAAAATGAAAAGAAACAAAATACTTTCACTTTACAATAAATTATTGAAGAAATCATGCAATTTGTTGAACACTGAACATAAAAACCAAAGTTTTTGTATGGAGATGCTTGTATAGTATCAAAAAGTCAAAAAGCATTATGATTGAACGCTGAGTATCAACTCTATAGCTTGCTAATAAAAATACTTGAAACATAGATGAGAAGAATGAAGAACAGAAATTTTTCCTTTCCTGCTCCTGGAAACTGGATTTCTGAAATCCACATCTCTTAGCTCGGCGAGGCTCTGGTGAGGTCCTCTGCCTGGCCCACTGCGGCCACCTTCTGCCCAGAGCTTTTTAGTAGGTCAAGGACAGAGAGCTACACTGCTCAGTCTAATCATTCTTGGGACCAAAAACAGGTTCCATATGTTTAAAAGGAGGTAAATGTATTGTGGTTCATAGTTTCTGTGGGTTCAGTCCTCAGCTGTGTGACTCCAGAACAGAAATGGTACTACAGAAGGACACAGTGGTGAAAAAGGATCACTCCTTCACAGTGGAACGAGGGGGAACAAGAAGTAGCCGGGATTAGAACGCAGCTTTCCGGGTCACAGCCTCGGTGACCCACCTGATGACTACGGTCAGCTGCCTAACAGCACATTTGGCCAAGAACTCAAAAGTGGATTCATCCACTGATAATTACTGTACCCCATGAACCAATCAGAAGTTCGCCATTGAATTCAGGAGATTTTGGAGATATGTTAGATGTAAACCATAATAGAATGAGATGGAGAAAGAAAATAATAGGTATATAGTACAGCAACAGTAAAGTCAAATCCCATTTGAAATTCTTAAATTATTAAGTTGAGCAAAATTTTTTCACCTTGTTTTTTTCAAATAAAATGACCATAACAAACAATCATAAAAATTATCTGAGAATTTAGTAAAATGGAAAATTAGAAACAGCTGCTAAAATATCTGGCACACTGCAAGAACATAATAAATTTTAGTTTTTCTCTTCTTTACAGTAATTTTAAGATATAAGAGATAGAGTCTACATATTAAACTTAAAATGAGATTTCTCTTATTGTAGAAACATTTATTTTTGTTTTTTCAAAGAATAACAGGTATGTTTCCAATGGTTGCATACTGAATCACTTTCCTAATTTACCTTAAGATTTGAAAGGCAACTTCAAAAGACACACATTCCCTAATATTAAATATTTAAGTAAGGGTTATGTGAAATACCTAAACCTTTGAAAATATCTCAGAGGGAAAGTTGATATGTAACAGTATGACAGAAAGATATCCTGAAGGGACTTCTTAGTAGACTACTACTTGATCCTAGATAACTTACAACAAATACACTTTTAAAGCACTGCTGAAAGCAAAGGAAATGTCCAAGGACAAATAACAATAAAAATAAGCAGAGGAGGAAAGCTGCCACTTGCAAACTGGTAACACAGAAATCAGGTTGCACTCAAAAAATGATGATGTTGGATTGGAAATGGACAAGCTAACTCTGATATTTGCCACAAAACAGTCAACAGAGCTGATTCAGAAGGGCCCTTGGCATCTGTGACCAATGGGGAGGCCTCTAGTGAGTTTGGGGTGCAGCTTCCTCTGGTTACTGGAGTAAGATAACCAAAACCTCTTAGAAGGAAAACCTTCTTACAAATGGAACAGGAACTGAACAAAGTCAAATTATCATGTTCTGAAGAAAAGACTAAAAAAGCAGTAAAGTTCTAGAAGCAATGATTAAAATGAGGGTGAGAACATGAAGCAATAGTGAAAATGGAAAAGAAAGTATCCTGAAGATGTAGAATGGAGGAAAATGTTAGTGAATGTTAGAAAAATTTAATGATTAAAAAATGTAATGTTATGTACAGGTGAATAAAGTATCTGAAAATAGACACTAAAATAAGAGCACTTGAAGGATTAAGATGAAATAGGAATCATTATAAAATCCCAACATAAGTTGAACCTATAAATAAAAACTTTTGCAAAGATGTAAATCGCAGCCCACATGGTTAACAGAATATTTCAAGGACATTTTGAATAATATATAATTAGAGTCCTAAACAAAACAAAATAAAGAAAAAACAAAATAAATTCCATTAAATAATTCCATTATTATCGCAATGTCAAAATCAAAAAGAATAGTGATATGTCATAAATATCTAAAGCAAGAATTATCACAACTTACCAAAACGCATCACAAATATCTTCATGTGAAAAATTTAAAACACTTTCCAAAATGCAGAAGAATGTTTTCATGTTTTATGCTGGATAAGGATTTATTTGATTGAAAAATGGAAAAAAATGACCTATAAATAAAATTGAACTGAACGCCAGATTTAGGGTAAGATATAGATACCACACAGAAGGTAACTAAGCTACAAATTCATGAGAGGTGTTTTTCAACTATGGTAACTAATAATTTTGCCCTAAGAATATTAATTGAATTGTGGGAGAAGAAAGATAGCATTGGCTTTATTTTCAATATTGGATATCTTGTTTAGTACAAAAGATCACTAGCCTTTGTTTCTCTTTGTGTGTGTGTGTGTGTGTGTGTGTGTGTGTGTGTGTGTGTGTGTGTCCAGCTCAGCTCGCCCTGGGGGTAGGGCTGGTACAGCATGTAGTGCCAGAGATCAGACCATGGTTACTATGCACTTGCCTAAGTGGGCCATTCAGACCACAGAACTATCTCGCCAGCCTTAATCTCATTATGAAGCATGTACGTTTCTCTGCTTTTTTACTGATGACACTCAATTGTTTTGTGTATTAACATTTAATATTAAGCTTTTACTTATCCTACAAGAATCCTGACTTACACTATTTTCACACCTTGTTTATTTTCCCCAGTGCTATAGTTAAGGTTATTGTTTCCCATCCAGCTTTATTTTTTCATACTGATTTTGTACTTTGAGTGTAGTTTACTTGAGTTTTTGTTTATTTTCTAGCATGCACTGTCCAGTTGATGTCCAATCTTGCTGATGTCTCAGAGCTCAGGGACACCACACTTGGCAAGTCCACACCCACACACACAAAGCAGACTGCCAGCACCAGCAGCTCTCACAGTCTAGGCAGGGAATTCATATTGATCAGGACAACTGTCTCACCTGTTCTAAATTACCCTCTCTTGTCCTTAGGAACAATGTTGTTTCCCTAATTATCAGCAACTGCACAGTGACTGCCTGTGAAAAGCTGTGGAACAATGCTATTCATTTTCAGAACATAACATTGTAGTGAAATCTGCCTGATAATTTTGTTTTTTGTGTTCTGAGTCTTTAGAAGGAAATGCTTGTAGGACATTTAAAGTATGTTTAGTATTGAGCATTTATTTTTCTTTCAAATAGTCAAATTACTTGGTATCACTGTTATAGAATCTAAGAATTGGTATTAGAGTATGTCCTTTAATCAAAGAAGGAAAATAAGTGTTGTTTGAAGTTACTTCTTTAGTTTTTCTGAGAAGAGATTCAGAAATAATACTATAGGGGCCGGGGAGATGGTTCAGTGGAATAAGTGCTTCCCTGGCAAGTGCAAGGGCCTGAGTTTAATCCCCGGTTCTGCCAAAAAAACCCAGAAATAATACTATAAATATTAAGAAGTATTCAAGTCATAACAAATTTTCTATTAAACGGACTTTCAGAGTCACTTACAAAAGAATGTTCCAAAATATGACAGGTTGCTTGAATGGGGATCAGTGTGAATCTTCTCACAGTTAACATGTTGACAAGAGTATTTTAAAACATTGGGTCTGGATTCAGATTTCTGTAGCATTTTCTTTCTCTAGCCTATATTTTCTGGCATCACATTTGGCCAGAAAATAGGTAGATAAGATGAGAGACACAGGAACAGAAGAGCTAAAAAACAGTAAAATGTAATAATTGAAACTACAAATGTGAAAATAGTTTTAGCAGATGTCCGGAGGAGTCAGCCAGGCAGTTTGAAGACTCCTGAGCTTCCAGCATGAGAGCAGTCAAGCCAGGGATTCACGCTCTCTCACTCGAGTCCTTCTTCTCTGGCCGCCCCTCCTCAGTGCCACTCTCGACCTAAGAGGGACCCACACTCCAGTCTCTCTGAATATATCTTCCTCTGATTACATCCCAGCCTCGCACTTCCCAGGTACTTCACAATGTTGTTTCCTTCTTGGATACCCACAGTATTTTTCATGTTTGTCATAATTTACACCATCACTAATTTTTTAAAAATTGCATGGTAAGTATAGCGAGGTAGGAAGAGTTATGAAAATAGTAAACAGTTGGTTTATTGTTCTTTGCCGATGATAGACAAGAGATTCACTGACACACAAGAGACAGTCATTCACAACTGAATATATGTTTTAAAGCTAGAAAGAAAGCTGTGAGTCCTTATAGTTCTTGGGATGAGGTTTATTATTCAAGGTAGATAGAAGATTTTGTGGGTTTTTGAGTCACTGTAATATTTTGGTAGTAGAGGACAACTTCTGTATGTATCAGGTCTACCTCTGGTTAAAGCATTCTAAATCAAAACAGACTGAGGTCTAACTAGAGCAATATTGCCAGAATTGTGTTAATGATCAAACTCTCACATTTTATGAAAAAGAGCCTATACTTCCAATATTTGCATAATTAATTAGTGGTCTAAAATATTTTATCTATTTATCTATCTATCTATCTATCTATCTATCTATCTATCTATCTATCTATCTATCTATCTATCTATCTATCTATATATATATTTTTTTTTTTTGGTGGAACCTGGGATTGAACTCAGGCCCTTACGTTTGCCAGGGAAGCATTTATTCCATTGAGTCATCTCCCTGGCCCCCATTTTATCAAAATATTAAGAATGAAAAAGTTTTTCACTATTTAAATAAAATAATTTCCAAAATATATAGGACTACTGTTTCAGAAGTAGAGAGTAAAACATAACACAAGATTTTTTTTAACCTATTCTTTTTGTGTGTGTGTGGTGGGGATTTAACTCAGGACTCTGCACTTGCCAGGCAGGTGCTTATTCTACTGAGCTATCTCCCTGGCAAGCTATTCTCTATTTCTATGCAATGACTGGTTTACATTTCAACTTCTCTATTTTATTAGGCAGACAACTATCATTCTTTTTATAAATGATATTTAAAATAATAGCACTGTCCTCATGTAAATATGCTCTTAAAATTTTATCATAATTCACTAGAAGAAATAATGTAATGATCAAATACTATGCATTTTCATCCAAATAGGATTTTTTTTTTGGCTGAACCAGGGATTGAACTCAGGCCCTTGTACTTGCCATGGAAATATGCTTATTCTACTGAGCCATCTGCTCAGCCCCTAAATAGGATTCTAAGGTGGTCTTGCCAAAGCTTTCACAGAACTCAGAAAGGAATTGTGTTAGGACTAAAGATACCTGATTTTATAATGATCAACTTCTTGTGCATTTATTTTGTCCTTGTCACTTCTTCATAATTAGCAGAGTGACATTTTTTTTCTAGCTGACAATTGAGTCGTATGGAATAACATGATTAATGAAATAAGACAATCAATATAAATTGGGGTTTTTATATATTCAGTTTTCATTAAAAATGATATGCTTGAAACTGAAGTGTTTTATATGCAGAACCATAAATTTTATATTTGTGGACATTTTTACATAGTCACAATAATAAAAATAATATATGCCATTGTAAGTTAGGTCTTAATCTTTCATTAATTTTCTTCAGTCAATGAGGTACGAAATTTATACTTCCCTTTATTGCCTTTGAATTCATCAGTATTGCCACTACTGATGAAAAGCAGTCCAGCGCATGAAGTCCAGCATCGTGTTTGTTATTCATTTTCTCTCAGCAAAGGCAGAAAATAAAACCAGAGCTACTGAGTTCAAATATGTAAGTTCTGTGTATGTTGCTACATTTTATAAATATCTTACATTTACTAAAATCTTTTTTCTTCTCTCTGTTCAGATAAAACCATTTGAAATGTCATTACTGTTCATAATATGTTAACAATTGACATACTTTAAACAAATGGAAATATTATTTGATACTGCCTCTGTAGTGTTCTTATCTTCAAGCTAAGCAATGTCTTTCATTTGGAAAGCAATTAAAACTTCATACAACTTCTATGATATAAAAATATTACTATACAGTATATATTGCTTATATGTTAAAAGATAGCTAGTGTATAGTTTAATGTATTTTAATCAGACATCTGATACTTAAAGAAAGAAAATAATGCTGCCTAAGATGGATTACGAAGAATTTACCTAGCAAAATGATAATTAAGAGCCGGGCGTGGTGGCGCATGCCTGTAATCCCAGCACTCGGGAGGCTGAGGCAGGAGGATTGTTGTGAGTTCGAGACCAGCCTGAGCTACAAAGTGAGCTTAAGGCCAGCCTGAACTGCATAGTGAGACCCTGTCTCAAAAAGACAAAAAAAAAAAAAAAAAAAAAAAAAAAAGATAATTAAGGATGCTGAACTCAAGCCAATACCTTAAGTTATTCATATGAAAAATGTTCTGGACTTTCCAGTCTTTTCATGGGTTTCCTGAATTTACTTCATTATGTACAACAGACATGCACAGCCTGCGCCATCTTTTCCAGTGTTCCACCCAAATTACACATGTAAACTTCCTAGTTGGCCACTAACTTCTCATTTATACAGAAACAAGTTTGCAGCTATTTGTTGCACAAGCCTCTCGAGAGCGTCTGAGCCTGTTGGCTTGCCTGAGTGTTTGCTGAACAGCTGCTCTGGCTTTAAAATTTGGACTTTTTAGGAGCCATCTGAAACACCAGCAGCACATGCTGAAGGTATGGCAATGAATGAGTATTTAAAGACCATCCTCATTAACTGGAAATTACAATTTCATCATAGATTAGTAGAATGTACATGAGACTTAGAAAATAAAAACTAGTGATAATTGAACTCATAACCTTTAAAACTACATGAAACACCATGCTTTTATGTGTGGGTGTGTTGGTATGTGTTTGTATGAGTGTATCATTAAAATTAAGACAACAGCAATGAGTGCAAACAACAGTTATAAATAATTGAATTTATAAAATGTAATGCAATGGATATGGATGACAGAGATCTATACAAGTATGACAGTAATACCCTCACAAAACAGTGTTTTTGAATCAAGAGTCATACAACCTAAAAACCTTTTAGAACATTTAAATAGAAGTAGCTGGGACTGAATACACAGTGCAGTGACAGGGAAGCCTGTCAAAGCCCAACAACAAATTGCAAATCTGATTTGTTTAATGGGGTGTAATATAGCCTACAAATCTTATTTGTTAAAATTATACATCTATTACACAGAAATCCATACAACAATTAAAAGGAGTACTGTGCATCTACTTTTATTGACAGGAATAATTTCAACATTAAAACGTTGAAAAGCAAAATATTACAAATAGAAACATGAAACATACCATTAAAATGATAGGATTTATATAAAAAATCAACTGTGGGGAAATATAATATGAATTTCTTGTAACAAAATAATCCCCTGATGTCAGTAGTTGATGCAGTTTTCTTCTCTTCTTTTCGTCTGTGTATGTGTCAGTGCTTGTGGGAAGGTTGCTATAACTACAATCACTTTTCTGCTACTATGGAACAAATGTCACTAAGTGGTGGCTTAAGATCACTCTTATTTACCATCTCATATTTCTTTATGTCAGGAGTCCAGTGGACTCAATTCAGCTCTTTGTCTAAGACTTCATAAAATCTAAAGCAATACTGTGGTCACTTTCTGTTCTTTTTCCAAAGCTCAATAAAATAATCTTCTTCCATGCTCATGCAGGTTTTTGCTAGAATTTAGTGCATACATCATAGGGCTGCAGCTCCTTTTCATTTGCTGGCTTGCTGACTGTAAATCAAGGATGCCTCTCAACTACTAGAAAATGCCCTCACACTAGCCTTTGTAACCTCCTGCATTTCCACAAAAGGAGAAACTTCAGTGAGTTGAATTTGTCCCATCAGTGGTCTCAGACTAATTTAGCACTGAAACTAAATTGGTATTATTTGAGGTGGAAACCCTCTCCTTTTAGATTATTCACAGCATTATGTTAGTCCTATCTGTAGTGGTCTGGTACTTGCCTATTATGCATCAGGATGTGCATCTGATCCTCAGCAGCAAAGAAAATACAAGGACAATAAACACCCAGAAAAGTTGATCATAATGTTGTGTTCTGTGGTAGGTATAGTAGTTCTGCTGTGTTTATTAATTGTCTCAAAATTTACACACTCAGAAAATAAGTATTTATGACAATGATACTGAATACACTGCAGTTTTCTTCAACTCTGATAATAGTTTGCTTCCTCTCATCCACCCTGAGAATTGGTTCAGAATATGGATCCACATGTCCTTGGATCTTAGGCCCCTTCTTGTACTCTTTTATTTATTACTCATAAGTGGCTGGACTATTAAGTGCTCAGATTTTAGTATATATAAATTTAACACTTGGAAAATACTTGTAAATTATGTTGAATTAAATCAGAATGGAAAGTAACAAAATGTTTAAAATATAAAGCAACAATAACATTATTCTCACCTTTACATGTTTCTGTCTATTGGAGAGCAATTACTGTACAGTGCAAAGCCCGCCAGAGCATCTAGCTCCTTGGCAGGGCCCCACCACTACTGCCAAACCGAGACCCTGAACGGCTGTCAGATAGCTCTGTGCTGCAAAGGGGACCTCTTCTCTGTGCATCAAGTATCCCCCTTTCTTTAGGTTGACCATACTCACCTTTATGTGTCAAATGAGTTTATCGTTTATGCATACATGTATACATTTCTTATTTCTTTATAATGATATAGTTGATGTCTTTCATTTTTAATCTAACTAATTTCCATATTTTAGAATGCTTTGAATGTATAGGGTCTTTCTGAGTGCCCTGCGTTTATTGTATACCCATCAAGGTAATAAACCCAGGGAAAATGTTATTCTTCAGACGTGTTCTCTACTAGAACTGATGTCTTATATTTTCTATTTATGTTTTGGGTTGCTTTGTTGTTTTTCACAAAGTAACAGTTTGGTTATTTGGGTGCAACATCTTCCAAACAATGATAGTTTCCTGCTCCTCTAAGGATTATATTTTCCTTTTCTAATACATAATTTAGATTCCAAATCCCTGTGCCAAGATGATCTTGACCTTCCTGTATGTACGCCATGTGGAAATCACCCCAGGAGCAGACTGCTGAACCAAAAGCAAGCAAACAGAGCTGGCCTGGTGCCCCCCGCAAATCCAGACATGCGGCCGGTGCGCGGCTGCCAAGTCCTATCCTTACCACATGCCCGGAGGGCAGATGAGACTGGAGGCTGGGGCGTTCTAAATGTTATTTAAAGTTTTGATTCATTTCAACCATAATACTCAAATATAATCTAATATAAAGCAACTTACATGTTAACTACTGTCTTGATATATCTTATTTATAATTTTGTAATTAATTCTTCTATTTGGTCAAGTTAAAAAACTTACATTTAGAGATTTCTATATTAAATTTATTCTGGTTTTCATATTTTTCAACTTATTTAGTATCATTTTTGCAATCTTAGGAATCTATTGAGTACTAACTCCTTCATAAAACATATTCAGTGAGACTTTAAATTTTTGTCTGTGTCTCATACTGCATATATATGGTGCTGGGATTTACCCACTAGCAATGGCTCTGACTATACTGAAGAGCTAGTCTTATTGAAATTTAGTTAAAAAGAATTAAGAGAAGGATTTCAGTCTTACTAAATATATCAATCAACTGAATTCCTTTGACAACATATATTTAAGACAGAAAAAGTAGCAATTGTCAGTGTAATCTAATATTTGAAAGTTATTAAGCTAAACTACTTATATAAATGATTGAATCTATTTTT
This sequence comes from Ctenomys sociabilis, assembly GCA_004027165.1. Taxonomy (NCBI): domain Eukaryota; kingdom Metazoa; phylum Chordata; class Mammalia; order Rodentia; family Ctenomyidae; genus Ctenomys; species Ctenomys sociabilis. Next base: position 19,631 of record PVKA01038879.1, read on the forward strand.
CTAAATAAAATCATCAAAATTAGGTAGTCATTAGATTAGTTAGCTCAGTGATTTTCAATTTTAGTGGCATATCTGTGCATGATAATTGGCTTAAATTTAAAGCATCTTGTTCAATTACACCTGTGTAGCTTATGAGGTTGTATATTTGTTATATTGTTCACAATTTTATTTCCATGCATATAAGAATAACAGGCACACAGGTATTCAGTAAGCAAGGTGCTAAAACAAATGTTCATTTTAAAGATACTGATTGCAAATTTTT
>PVKA01038880.1:5928-19998 GCA_004027165.1 Ctenomys sociabilis
AAAAAAAAAAAAAAAAAAAAAAAAAAAAAAAAAAAAAAAAAAAAAAAAAAAAAAAAAAAAAAAAAAAAAAAAAAAAAAAAAAAAAAGATGAAATTATCCTGTGCCACAATTTGAAGGTTTATTTTTACTTATTAATGTTTACAGCATAACTTATGTTCAAAATATAAAAAAAAATGACTCCCAAATGGTAAAGTGGAATACAATTTTGAGAAATGGCATGTGTATTAATGTTAAGTCATTTTCTTGATTATAAGGGTCTGATAGCTCAGCGGCATGAGTACCTGCCTGGAAAGAATAACGGTCCTGAGTTCTATCCCCAGTACAGGGAAAGAAAAAAGAGTATATTTTGAAATCTAGCCATTATAATGTTAATCTTCACATTTATTATGACTGTCATTAATGATAAATAACCAATTGTAAGAAAAGACTTCAGGTACCTATTTTCATTAAGAGAAAAACATATTTACCATTCATTTTGTGTTCTTCATTATTAAGCCATATTAACAATATAACTGGCAGAACTGAAAAGAAAAAAGATCCAAATAGATTACTATATGAATTTTTATTGTTTTGTTTGACAGGGTTTTTTGAAATGAGTTTGCTTCTAGTCACATCATTACACTGTTTCATTGAAACTTAAAGAATTACTATTACTAATTTCATAATAATAGTTACATGTTGCCCAAATTATTCATTTTAAGTATGGAATTAAAATGAATGTTAATATATTATTAAAATGTTAAAGTAAGATTTTCAGTGTCAAATTTTGTCTGCTACTGCTCCCACTCATTCAAAAAATGACCTCTAGGTATTTCTTTCTCTTCTCCACAGCCAATCTCATGCTTTTCATTTCTGAAACAGGTCAACCTAAAAGTGAAAATATGTCTTTGGTGCACAAAATCTCTTGAAATAATCTTTTTTTTGTTTGTTTTTAATATCAAAGGTAAGTAAGGAACATGCGTTCAGACTTCATCACTGCGGTCTTGTTTAGAAACACAAGATTTGAATTCCATTTTGCTCAACATACGGGAGTATTATGTCAGCAGTTCTCTATTTTGTAACTTGTACTTTAATAAGATTACACATAACTCCGAGAGACATAGGTTATTCTGTATCTAAGAAACCAATTAAGCCGGGTGTGGTGGCACAGGCCTGTAAACCCAGCACTCGGGAGGCTGAGGCAGGAGGATTGTTGTGAGCTACAAAGTGAGCTTAAGGCCAGCCTGAATGGCATAGTGAGACCCTGTCTCAAAAAGACAAAAAAAAAAAAAAAAGAAAAGAAAAGAAACCAATTAATTTGAAAGTTAAGCAAAGTCTATACCGTGTAGTCCTTTACTACACTTTGAAATTTGAGAGGCCTCTTCTGCTCAGTGGTGCTTCCATGTGGTACGTGTCCTACTATTTTGAGTAGCAATTATACAAGCCTAGTCTAAGAACCACTGACTCACTTTCAACTGAGAAAAATAAAATGTCATTAAGGTATTACAATGTTTTGAAACCTAGTAAGCCAACAGACACTGATCTACTTGGGAGCCCAGAAAGTTGTGTCTAGACACGCTGATTTTCTTTAATATTTCATTCAGCTTCTTAATACATGTTCACAATTATGGCTATTAGTTCAATCCTGGGCTGTGATGAGACTGATCCATTATCTTCAATGTGTGATAACTTTGAAATTACTAAAGATAAATTACTAATATTTTATAACCAGAATAGGTTATGGAAGCTGTTAAAAAATAAATCTAGACATCCTAATAAAATTCTAAACAAAAACTATTTTAAAGCTAAATTCTAGATTTATTGGTAAATACCTGATTTTCCATTACATGGGAAGCTGAGGCAGAAATATTAAGAATTTACATTTGAGTTCAGCCTAAGGAGCTTGGCAAGGCAGTGCCTCAAAAGAATGGACAAGAGGAGCTCATGATGAAGCCCATGGCCAGTGCTTGAGTTCTATCTCTACACAAATACATAAATAACAATTAAATCAATGAATTACAGCTAAACCCTAACAGATCTAAAAATGCTGTGCTAAAATGAAAGCGCTGGGCTGGGGAGATAGCTCAGTGGAATAAGTGCTCCCTTAGCAAGTGCAAGGGCCTTAGTTCAATCCCCGGTTCTGCAAAAATAAGTAAGAAAATAAATAAATAAGGAAAGGAAAGAAAGATAAAAAGAATGAAAGAGCTATGCTACTTAAGGAATTTGAGTCTGTGAGCTGGATATTTATGGCCATCTGAGAAAGTTTAGGGAAAGCATTGTGAAGTAGTTTAAACTGTTTCAGTAAATAACAGAGCACATATTTAAAGTTGTTTTAATCATTAAGCTAATTAATAAAAACTAATATTTGTGTAAGAAGTATTTGAGAGGATTGTCATTTGATCTAGGTTCACCAAGATGCACATTTAATTTCTAGTATGAAATTTAAGTAAAATATTGGCCAAAATGCATTCAGAATTCTGTATTTAACATTTTCTCAAGGTAAAATATATTTGTCAAAACCAAATGATTAATATTAATATATTGCTATGTTTCTTTTAGATTCTGAGATAAGAAGTTGATGCATTAACTAAACTAATTTACCCAACAAGTTAGTTTATATAAGGAAAAATGATGGTAATAATGTACAAATTTGTCTTATTATATCTGCTTTGTTTCATTCCAAGCAAAAAATCACAATCTTCAAAATATAACAATGAGTAATATCAGGATGAAATTTCTCTTGGCTGCAAAAATATTAAAGCTAGGATATCATTATTCTTTATTATTTCTGAATAAATAAGACAAAGTTTCTCAATGGAAGCAACTATCACCCTAAGACTAGTCAATAAAAATATAATTTCTCATATACAGCTGTAATTAGGAAGCATAAAATTACATGAAGTGATACAGATTCATGAATGCATATCACTTATTTAATGATAGAACATCAAATGCCACAGAAATAGTAAAAAGTAGCTTGGCAGTTTAATGAATGGGTTCTGAAAACCAGTATGGCACTTGTTAAAAAGAAAGAAACTTTATGACTTAGAGCATTGAAACAAGCATAGGGCATCATCACAGTAAAGTGTTACCCAAATCCATGGTGATGTTTAAAGTTTAAAAGTGCACGATAGGGCTGAGGAGATGGCTCAGCATCCCAAGCACCTGCTTGGCAAGTATAAAGACCCAGGTTCAATTCTGGGTACCAGAAGAATCTTGCAGGTTACCAAGTCGAGGAGTGGCAGAGCACGTCTGTATTCACAGCACTGGCAGGGTCACTATGAGTCTGAGCTGCGTAGAGAGACCCTGTACCAAATAAATAAATAAATAAATAAATAAATAAATAAATAGTTAAAAATTAAAGCGTATTATAGCAAAGAACACATTGCCTTTAATCTCCCTCCAACTATCCTCTCTCTATTCCAACACATTTATGCCGTCATTCTCGGCATCTTCTGAATTCCTCTCTCTGATTTTTATGAGTTGCAAGTAAAAATACTAATAATAATAAACCCTGAATTCTGTTGTTTACTGCCATTGAAAGAAATGGCAGTCGCATAAAACATTAGAGTGTGTCATAAGCCTGACACTGCGCAGGTTGTGACAGTTCTTTGCCAGACTTAGAATCACTATAGAAGATAAACATTTTGAATCGATTCAGGATGAAGAGGTCTCCACAGTAGGGCAATTAGATTGATGTGGTAGAAGTAGAAGGTACCACAGTCAGTGTCACAATTTGAAACATTTGAGAAAAGAAGGAATTATTTTTAGGAATTTGTTGCAGGAAATACCTAATATAGGCCAAAGGAAAAGATTATTTCTCAGGATTTAGTAGTTTTTGTTTCACTCTTAAATTAGGTTTGTGTTTCATATTTATAAATTGAAATACATGCACTTATATAAATTGAAATACATGTGAAATGCAAGCACAAAGGATGTTGTTAACAATTTTCTGTGTATGTATATTGCCAAATTAAATTGGACTCTTTCCATTAAGAGTTCTGCTGCATATAACTGCCAATTACTCGACATGATTACTAAACAAATCCAATCCAATATAGAACATTTCTCTGAGTATCCATGATTGTGTATTTACCAAGTACTACCCTCATAAAAATTTACCTTTCTCTCTGTAATTTGAAGCTATTCATAAAGTGTGTAAGAACTAGGTCATTAACTGCACTTTTAATGGATTATGAGCTTATGACAGAAAAAGTAATTGTGCACCTTATTTCAAATGAAAATTATATAGAGAAAGTCCTCCTGAAAGAGCCCTATCAGATAATCATGAGCTTTTTATTTACTGCCTTGTGATCAAATTCAATTAAAATCAATGTACAGAAGTACATAATCACATTTATAAGCTGAAAACTAGCAAGTAATAAATGTCATGGTATGAAAAAGACATGATATACAAAATATTGCCTCATGTCATGCCAGATTTCTTTGTTACTAAATGAGAAACAATTCCAACAGCTCTTGGAGTCCTTCAGAAATATATAAACATTTATTGAGAAATGTTCCTCCTTCTTAAATATAATTCAATGTATTCTCACATTGAACAATACATTAATAAGTTTAATCTGAGTAAGCAGTGCTGTAATAATTGTGGTAATATATTGAATATGATTATTTTCCGTTATATCACTTACATGTGCTTTGTGAAGTACATAGAAATATGGAAAGTGATTCTGGGCTCTCCTCTACACAAAAGCTTCCTTCTCTCAATAAATCATCCATACTCTTGAAAAAAAGAAAAGTAAAATGTGACATGAGACAGTATTCCGAAGGGCCAGCTAGATAGCTCAGCAGAATAAGCAGCTGCTTAGGCTTGCGTAGGCACTGGGTTTGACTCCTGGTTCCACATGCTGGCCCTGCCCTCAGATGCAATGAGCTGCTCATGGATACTTGGTGTGCGGTGCATGCCTGCAATCACAGCACTGAGTAGGCTGCAAGCTGAGGAATCACTACAAGTCCAAGCTGAGTAGTGAGACCCTGAACTAAATACATTAAAAAAAAAACAAAATAAAACGAACAAACAGGGGCCGGGAAGATGGCTCAGTAGAATAAGCATTTCAGTTGGCAAATGCAAGGGCCTGAATTCAATCCCTGGTTCCAGAAAAAACAAAACAAAACACAAAACAGTATTCTAGTCTCACCTTTTTTCTAAAATCTATCTGTTACACCCAACCTTGTATGTTGTTTTATTTCTTAAATGGTGGATCTGCCAATGCTGCTTAAGGAAAGATACAAAGCTTCTTTAAGGTTCGTGTCATTCTTGGTTAGGAATTGTCATTGTATAGTTTTAATATTTCCTTAATGAAACAATGTAATTAATAAAGGAGTAACTGAAATAATTATTTCAGACATATCAATTGAAAAGAGTTGACGCTATTTGAACATTATAATAAAAATAGTCATCACAAATCAATATTCATTCAAATGAAAGAATATTGGTGAAGTAAAGCCAAAGCCATGGGGCTGTCTATGTCTGTTTTTGTTCCTTTTAATAGGTTCTAACAAAGATTACAATTTCATTGTGTTTCAGACAGTACCTGTATCACATTTTAATTAAAACACCTTGAAATAAGTATCAACAATAATTCTGATTTATATATTGTCTAAACTTATTTTAAGTCAAAGTAGAACACAGCTCACTTATTTGTCCTTGTAGACAACTGGAGTAAACAAAAAAGACTCAGTAAAAGGAGTTCTCATGAAAACTATGTAAATTTACAATAGATAACATCACAGTGCCACCGAGAAAGAAAATCTTAAAGTCTGAATGACTCTGAAAATTCTCCTTTAAGATATTCAAACTGATATCCTTTTTAGCATGAACTTTTTTCTGCTTTGTTCGCTAATGTGAAAAAGAAAAATCACCATATGTTTCCACGGTAAGGAGGCACCATCAATCATATGCACTGTTAGAATACAAACTTAAGGCCATTCTTCCTTCCAGGGTTCTCCACTTTTCTTAACTTATTGCTTTTAGAACATTTTCAGAAGCACATAATGGAAACAAAAACAAAACAGCCTGTATTCTGACAAGCCTTGTACTTGACTAATGATAATGGTAGTGAAAGTCATATCTTTAGCAATAGGAAAACTATTTAAAAATCAAGGAGGATAATGTGTAATCAGATAAGGAATGGAAGCAACATATTTGAAGAAAGAAAGCGGTTCATTACGTCAGAGATGGCATTTTGGCTTGAATGTATTTGCCTACCTGAGAAGTCCAGCATGAGCACGTGCCATATGAAACGACAAAGAATAAACGTAGCAGTACGACACCAGTCACCCTGAATCCGAGTGCACGAGGCACTAAAACTATGCGCATCTGATCACAGTGTACACAGAAAGGTGCTTTTGTTATTTTTTACTTCACAATGAAATGTTTTCTTCACTAGAAGTGATGTAAAGTTTATGCATTTTGAGAAAGAGGAAGACATGCAGTTCCAGAACTCTGCACAGAGGTGAGGATTCAATAGCATACATCACAAAAATAGAGGAAATAGAAGAAACTCTTCACAGAGAATTTCATTACCACTGCCACTTTTCTTTCTTTTCTTTTGTCTAGGTTACAGACAAGGAATTATCCTTCTTGTGAGATTGTAAGGTGGAAGAAGAAAACAGAAATGTAACAAATCCATTCCAGGAGAGGAAAGCATGGGGTTACAGGTGTGTGTGGCATTACGTAAAGTGGCACCAATGCCTTGTGAGCTAGTAACATTGCCTCTTTAGGCATGGGGGGGGGGTCAGGGCAGTGCCACAGCTGGATTCCGTGGTCTTTAGTGCATGGACAGATTTTCTGCACTTATTGTGTACGACTCCTCATTGACTGACTAATATAAAATACTCTTACACTTAAGTGTCCTGTGTTATATTGTTTCCCCTGGCAAAACCCCAAGCCAGAGCACCTATTTATTTGCTTTTGACCCTCCTGGAGTTTGTCTTTTCTCCCCTACCACCTTGCTATTCTTGAATAATTTTATTTATATCAGTCATCCAACTTTTTCTCCCTCCATCCTAAACAGGTATAACCGTGATTTGGAACACTGGCTATTGTTTTCTTATACACACTGAAATAAATATGGAACCAGGCCACGTTTACTCAAACATACAATGTCCTTTGATTCCTGCATCACTCCTTTCTTTTGCACAATACTAAATATATCTGTTTATTCAGAATAAAGGAGAGGGAAAGGGCCTCAACCTGAGTTAGTAACCTGCTGACTTTGTTAAGACATTTTTAACTAATGTTACGTGCTTTACTAAAGTAACCATCCCATGAGAACAGAACATGGGAGAACATTAGCAAGGGAGTTATATACAATATATGGATCTACAATATTTTGTCAATGCATTCAAATATAGTTCTTCAGTGTTTCATGAAAACAGAATTCTGGAAAATTCAAGGCTCACCAAAGTTCAGAAAAGCTCAAATGCACATACGATACCTGTGCTGAATCGGTGGAGCACTGCCTGCCTAAGAGGCCGCCGTTGACCTCAGAACTTGCTCTAAACTCCCAAAATGTAAATGCCTTTCTGAGAAACAATAGTGAGCAAAGAATGCTGTTGCGCCTTTGCTTTACCATTTGACTTCCCTTTGGCACGTAGTTACCTGTGATTAAAAAGTGATGGCATGGACAGAAAAGGGAAATTCTAGGCATCCATAGTTTCTCTAATTTTCTCATCTTTCCAAAAGTTAAGGGTACAGAGTGGTGCCAGAGTGATTAACAAAATAAGAACACTGTAGACTGTTTTATGCAATGTAGTCATAGTTGTAGCAAGGACAGAATTCATGTATCTTTATGTGAAATAAAAGTAAGTGTCATGTAGTTTTGGTGATGGCATATAGTGTTTAAGGCTTTAAATTATTTGTGTAAATGCTACTATATTTTTTTTTTTTTTTGTCTTTTTGAGACAGGGTCTCACTGTGCAGTTCAGGCTGGCCTTAAGCTCACTTTGTAGCTCAGGCTGGTCTCGAACTCACAACAATCCTCCTGCCTCAGACTCCCTAGTGCTGGGATTACAGGCCTGCGCCACCACGCCCGGCTATAATTTAAGGTTGAACAACACAACTTATGATATTAAATTTATTTTTTCACTCTTTCAAAAAGAGAAAGTCACTCAAACAGGTAGTTAGTTAACAAAGAGCATATATCATGAGTTTGGGTTTTTGTAAGATGAACAATGTAGTACAGGACATGTTTGATAATACTAGTTTGTGAGGAATCACCCAAGAATCAATACAAATGCAGGAAATCTATGCACAAACTAAATACTAAGGAGTCCAGCTAAGGGTCTGGATACTGATATCTTCTGTGAGTCCAGGTGAAAACTTAGAGTTCATAACAATGCCTCCCCCAAGTCTAACTGGAGACCTAGAGCCCATAACGTAGTCTTACGCATGTCTACTTCATGGATCTGTGCTGGAAAGGCCCAAAGGTCAGTGGTGGAAGCTAGGAAGTCTGTGTCAGAAGGATGAAGGATCTGCACTCTCAGGCTAAGGGAGCTGAACTGGAGCTAGGAAGCAACACTCAAGGCAAGCACCAGAGCTCCCCCAAAAGCACCACAGCCATCCTTTGCATCAGTGAGGTCCCAGGGCCCTCCAGCAATGAGGAAAGCTGAGTTCCCATCAGGAGTGCCAGTGCCACAAGCTGCTCCATGAGGCTGAGCAGTGCACAATCTTCCCCTCCAGAGCCAGGAAGTAGTGCTCAAGATGAGGTCCAAAGTTTCTCCAAAGTTCATCAGGAAAGCCAGCATGACAAGGACCTCCAGAAAACAGCCCGAGAGGACTAGCAGCTTCCAGCAGCTCCAACAGCTTCTCCAAGAAGCATCCCTTACCGTGTTTCAGCAGCTTCTCCTATTCTCCCTTTATGCTGCTGGCAACAACCCTCAGGTGCCTACCGCACCCAGTACCATGCTAGTTTACTTTAGCCGAATGTAGTAAGTTGATCACCACCTGTCAGAAATCCACCACAGCAGACAAAGGGAGAAAAAGACTGCAGATGAAAGAAAAGGAGTTTCACATGTTAGTATTGTTACTGACACTTCTGCCTGGATTTTGAAAGAGCTTCTGTACATTCATTTTGCACTATACAATTTAAGTTCTGTAGGTAGCAAGGGCCTGACTGTATTTGAAGTTGACCGAGTGATACACCTCAGACTGCTGTAAACATAATTCTAAGTCAGAAAAGAGTGAATGGTGCAGAACTATATCTTTTTCCAACAAGGTAGGGGAAATAAAGAAACTAAATGTATCATTTCACACATATTACTGTGCAGGTAGTGTTGTCGACTTCTTTCAGAAGCTAATAGCCTATAATATTGTCTAGTTTTTATTTAAAAAAAGTTAAAAGTCATGCGTTAGGGCTCTCTAGTTGTGCAGATTTAATTTAAAATTGAAATATTACTGTATAATGACTCTTATTAGGGAGGTTTACATGATCAGAGGCAAAAGAGTTCAAAAATAACTATCTGAAGGACCAGACTTAAAATAATCCACAGTGGCTTCCAAGATGATGGAAACTTTAGAACAAGGTGGGAATAAGGATGCTATACCAGGTGAAGCCAAAAGCCTAGCATCTCAGATTAGTCTCCAGTGCATTTATGCTGGAAGGATGAAGGGAATAGCAACCGATGTCTACAGTCAGTGGCAAATCCTAGAGCTCTTCTAAAACGGACAGTTCTTTCTTTCTGTCTGTCTGTCTCTCTGCCTGTCTGCCTGCCTGCCTGCCTGCCTGCCTGCCTGCCTGCCTTCCTTCCTTCCTTCCTTCCTTCCTTCCTTCCTTCCTTTCTCCATCTCTTTCCCTCCCTGCCTTTTTCCTTCCTTCCTTCTTCCTCGTCAAGTTCCAAGTCTATTTGCTAGCTTCATTCACATCCCGGGTGCATCTTTTACTTGCAATTTGAGGCCCTACGTATCAATCATCAACATACACACCCAGAACTGTGATATACTAATCTGTTAGGTGGTTCTTACTCAAGTTAAGATGATGGATTTGAATAGTCACAAGCCATAACTCTAATGTCACATGTAAGAAAAGGTAGTGCACAGTGGCATGTAATCAATCACATTCTTTTGAGACAGAGTCACAGTTTTCTTGGCTAGCCTCAAAACTGCTATCTTCTTGCTTCATACTCCAGATACCTGGGATTAAAGACAAAGTTTAATTTTCTTTCTTTTTTTTAATCTCAACTTTTATCAAAAGTCTAACAAGACATAATGTTTAAAAAAATAAATCTGGAAAACTTTCTTAACATTTACATTCTGATTCAAATTATGAGCATAAACTCAAGATTTACTAATTTAATTCAAACCTCTAGATGATGCTACCATGTTACTTAGCAATGTCTTATCTTTTCACTAATTGTTCTTGGGCAGGCACAGAAATGAAAACACCAAGAATTACCTTAGCTCACATCTTGGCCAAGAATACTACATAAGAAATATATGCTTTGGGAAAAAATGTAAGAAAGTTAACATGAGGGTAAGTCTATAAATTATTTCAACAAATGAAGAATTGTCTAAATTAGGTTTAACTGTATGAGATCTGAGCATAGGCATCCTGGATCAGTTGAATTGCTTTGGAAGTGTTCAAACATGATCATACGTATGGTCATAACCCTTAATTACAGTAATTTATGTGAGTTTAGAGTATGAAAAATATGTAAAAGAAGAAATTATAAGTTATTAATAATATAAAATTGGCAGGAGTCAGATTGACATTTTTGGAATGAATAAAAACATATTGGAAACTAATATAAATAATAACCTAGACATTCAATTCATCTAGAAAATAGGGCAAAGTAAAAATACAATGTCTTTTTTGCAATATATTTATAATGTGTATATTATATATAACATATATTATATATTTTATTTGTATTTAGACCAACGCATATATATACTAACTTTGAGTTAAAGAATCTATCTATATTAATAAAAGAAAATGCCATAATTCAATAGCGTAAATTAATAAGTATGTTAACTAAAGATGTGTCATAAGATACATCATATAAAAATATAGAAATTGGAGTAAAATTAAAAACCCTTAAGATTCTTATTCATCAAAATATTTCATTTTTCGTGTATTTAATATAATGAAACAAAGACAAATAATTTCCTCTTTATTTTTAGTTCTTTGCCTTCTCCAAGATTCTTCAAACATGTTTGACTTCTTTCACTTGGCATAAGAATAAGCGAATTGGCATGTTTGGAAGGAAGGTTTTGTGTTGGTACAAATCCAAATTTTGGTTAAGGTCCAGACATTTCAAATTAACAATCATTTAAACAACAACAAGAAAAACAACAATAGCAAGAGAACAAAAATCCATATGTTCCAGAATGAAGCAATAAAATAGTTCCTTTCAAGTCTGTTTGCTTTATATGTCCATTAGCTAAATGCTGGCCACACAAGAAGCACAGCGTCTTTTTCATTCTTCTGTGCTGTGCAATGCAAGCAATACTGAAAGATACACAGTCTTCACTCTACATTCTTTCTCTGACATTTTCTGCATTAAGCTGAGATGAATGTAAACAAAGACAGATGTCCGTACTCATGATGTCGTTATGTTTCCATTAATTCTTCTCAAAGGGATTCTTTTTGCTGCGCAGTATATTGCGGAGAAGATGAAAATGACACATTATTTGAGTGTCTCCTGATGTCCTATGAAAGGCTGTGAACCATTATCTTAAGCATATACTTTAATGTACACATTGTGATGAACTATTTCAAATAAAAAAAATAAGAAGTGAGGTTTAATCATAATTGCATGCTTGGGATTGAACTCAAGGCCGCTTATCCTGAGCTATATCCCCAGCCTTTTTAAGTTTTGAGACACGGACTTGCTAAAGTTACTAAATTTTGTAGTCTGGGCTCAAATTTCACATGCCTTCTGCCTCAGCCAGCTAGCATGCTGGAAATTCAAGTATCTGCCTGAATGACAATTATTAAATATACACATATGTATTTTCCTTTTTGTATACATTTGGTACAGGGTCTCACTATCCAGCTCAGATTCCTAAAGGTTCTCCTGTCTCAGCCTCCCCAGTGCTGGGATTACAGGTGTGCAACACCATGCCTGGTATCTGTGGCTGGGAACAAGCCCTGGTCCCTGCTCTTGCCTAAGCAGGTGCTTAGTCTGCTGAGCTGTCTCACCAGCTCATAAATATAAAGTTGTAGTGTAATCATTAAATTGTAATTTTAATTTAATTTGATTTCATTTTGAAGAGTGAAAATAAAAGTAAAAATAGCAGTAATCCTGAAACATAGAACAGTAAATGTAATACAGATTTTCAAACCAAGAATACCTAATTAAGAATGGTTATTCTATTATGTTTCTATAGATAAATTTGTTGCTCAGATTAACAGTTACAGTGATACAAGATTGTACAAATAACTGATATTAATGCTTTCTCTCAAGAAACCTTAATTTTTTTCTTATCTTTGCTTTTTTACTATTTAAAAATTTATTTTAACTTGAATATAATAATAATTGATAAGACATTAATATCAGTACATATTTACAAGACCAAGATGAGAGGTGTTCAAGCGTGACCTGCTGAAAGATTAGAAGCTTAAAGATACCAAAGTGAGAATCATTCTCTAATATTTCAGAAATCATTTGTGATGCATAATCATTTCACATCTTTAATATAATCATAAATACTTTCATTCTGTGAATATTCCTTGTGTCCTTGAACACTTAACATTATTTTATGAAACAATTCTTTTAATAAGAATGATACGCTACAATTCTAAATTTGTTGTTGATATTAAGGTATCTGTTATTTTTCAGAAGAAAGTGATAATAATTAGGCCTAATGCTTAATGTATACTAATTAATTACTCTCTTCTGAGCCTTGCTATAAATATTTTTCAACATTTGTAACTAGTGCTACCTAGAGATGGCCCAGTGCATCTTCCGTTATTATCAATGACTAGTTGGTTATTTATAAAGCAGTTAATTTTCACATCTGTTGCACCTTAACTTTATGAGATAGGAGACCAACTAAAATCACCTAAGCTCCACATAAAATAAATTTTATATATATATATATATATATATATATATATATATATATATATCATTGTTGATAACATTAACATTTGTATTATCATTTACCTTTATAGAACTAATTAAGAATTTGAAATCTCAAAATATATGAAATTTTCCATCATTAAAATGGTTTTAATAGGTACAAAAGTTAGAAAAATATCCAAAACATGAATAATATCTCAAAACATGAAAAAGAACGATAACAAAAAATAAAGGTACACACACACAAAAATTTTCTCTAGTTTATATATAACAAAATTCATGGAAGAAGCCTCATATCCAAACTGACACAGTGACAGAATGAGGGCATTAGAATATGTTTGTGTGTGCTATCTGTTTACAAAAGTCTTTATAGAAATGTTGCAGCTCAGTATAATAAAAGAGCCAAACATTTATGACAGGCTATGTAGCTAACCATTCAATAAATATTGGTGAGATGTTCAAACCAGAGGGTAATCAAATAAATTACTCTCCTGTAAAAATTATACCTATTTGAACAGCATATAATCAGGAAATTTTACAAAAGTGGTCCACTTAAATGACTGACTTTATTTTGATTTATTTTCATTGTATGATGGGCCAGAAAGATAAAGAATGTGTTCAAATATAATGGGGCCCATATATTTTCTTTTTGTTTCAATATTTCACAATAAATTCAAGTCACATGGACATAAATTAGGAAAGAAACAGCCCTGACAAGTCTGTGTAATCTAGAAATTACTGGAAAGAAAAATGGTACACGCAATTTTACACGTAAAGGGAAAGTCATAACCAAATAATGTCAAATGTTTGCTTTATGATACAAGGCTTGACTCATGCCATTGTTTGAATCTTGTCTGCACACTATAGGCCATGAATGGAATTCTTGATGGTGAGCTGTGGCACCATGGGAAGATGGTGGAAGCTTTAACAGATGGAACCTAGTGGAAGGAACTACAGACATCAGAGACCACATGCCCTAGATAGGGATGCGAGATCAGCAACTTCCTGTCTCCCTTTTACTGCTTCTTGCCATCATGAGTAAAC